>CAJUYI010007117.1:0-12588 GCA_910591695.1 Galerucella pusilla
GTTTCGTTGGTCGAGTAGTAAGCAAACCAGACTCTCACGCGGTAGACCCAGGTCGATTCCCCGTGAAGAAGTTTTTTTTCATTGTTAATTTTTTTCTTAAATAATTATTCTGCTTGATATTAATAACAACAAGTAGACGTTTGAAATATTTATCAGAATATTCATTATTATAGATAATGGTACGGTACCCTTCATGAGGGAGTCCGACTGGCAACATCTACTTATAATAAAATCATTGTATATTTAAAAAGGGAAACCGTTGCATTATACAAATTGGACATTCAAGAACTGTACGTTTACCACAAAAAAATTAGTGGAAACATGAAATTGAATCGTTAAATTTTCAATTTGAAGTTATATTACAGTTTATATCAATTTTTATTTTCTAGATTTTTTCCTAAGTGGGTCGTAGAAAAAATATGCTGTTCGACTCGTGTGGATTGTCCATATCGCACTTGAACGATTGAGCATTCCGCCTACGGCATCGTGCTCAAACTTCGTCCTCGTGCGATATGGCCATCATATCCACACTAGTTGCACAAACTACTATTTTTATCAAATGCCCTTTTACCTGCCAAATGTCAAATCAATTTATACATCCATTTTGAAGTTATCGATATAAAATATTCCAGTTTTCAAAATTTCAACACCCCGTATTTCGAAAAGTAAATGTGCTAGACCCTTTAATCCTCATATCAATTTGTCCAATTTTACGAGAGGAATCTACATGCAAACGTTGTAATTACCCTAAACGTTCGAGATGCTTATACCATTTTTGCGCGATCGTATTGAAATAAATTCCGAATCAAATAATTTAAATTTCTTCGAAATGAACGAAATGTCAAAAGTGACGTTTATACTTCTCGATCAGTTTAAAATAAATTTTGCATTTTGGTGAAATTGTTTTTATGCTATTTATTACTTTTCGACGTCTGAACGGTAAATAAATCACTTACCGACGTGTTAAACTTAGAAACCAGTAAACACAACCTAAAGTCCTGACAACCGATGCGGTAAATAAACAAAAAAGATCAATCGCGCAAAAAAAATTATGGAAATAATAGTAAAAATTTACCAGCACTGCGAATACCAGCTTTGCATAGAATTTTAATATAGCATGGGTGGTTCAGTGATAGAATGCTCGCCTTCCACGCGGGCTTCCACGCGATACCCGGCCGAAGCATATGAATCGCTGCTTCGTAAACGAAAGAGAGACTCAGGAGAGAGCACTCGCACGCAAGCAAAGCACTTAACGAAGCAACGTAACATAACGTAACGGTCAGATCTTTGGCGTCGCGACCCCCGGTCGCTCAAACATAACCTGACGTAAAGAGCTAAAGTTCCAAAAATGGAAGATAATATACATATAAGAAAGTATGGTGAAAGATAAAGGAATGAAAATGTAACAGATTGAGATTGAGCAATTTTGTGGAATGATTGGAATATGAAATTCTTCAGTCGGAATTCGATAAATCATCGAAGGAAATTCCTACTGAATTGATTCAGAAATCCAAACAAATGCAAGCGATTTTAAGCAATGTTGAAATTTGGCACCACGCCAAGTATTTCCTTCTGATAAAAACAAAAATGATCAATTTAAAAGCTTAACATATTTTCGAATACCATCATTAAAAAGCAAATCATTTTTAGAAACTTTAGACTTGAATATTTGCTTCAAAACCGATAACAATTTATCTAAATTTATTAAAAACAACTAATCTAAATCTTCAAAATTAAACAAATCAGTTGTACTAATTTCAACAGTTAGCTCACTTAACAATTAAATAACAATATATTTAGATTATTTAATAAACATAGACACGAGTAGGTATTATCGGTACGTGACTTTATTCCAAACTATAATAAATTACTTATAGATGATCTTCCAATAATATAGGTAGAATATTATAATTAGACTTTGTGCTGAAACATCTACTCGATGTTTACGGTAATAGTTGCTTATGTACCAAGGCATAGTAAGAGTTTTTTTTTAAATAAATAGAAAAGTACAAAGATTTAGAGATATAGAGATATAGAGATATAGAGATATAGAGATTGTACACGTGGCACACAATTTTAGAATAAAGAGTTTAAGTAAAGTTTTTTTATTAATACATGGTAATAGAATTAACATTGAAAGTAAACTAAAACATATTACAATGACAACCAAAAATCAGATTAGAATGTGGAATGTGTTACTTCAATTCTCCAATAAAACGATTAGGTGTATTATTGCTGGTCTGAATCCCTGGCCATTCTGACATGGAAGGAAACGAGAAGGCAGACTCTTGTAAGATTATGTTTTTAATTGGGTACAATATTATAATAAAACTCCGTGATACTGTCTCTAAATTTTACTCGCTTCGGTAATATGGTTATCTCTAGACTAAACATTTTTAACCAACCAAATCCCAAACAGCCCTCTTCACCTTTCACCTCGGTCGTATATATTTTATGATGACGGTGAAAGAGATCGGATAACTAACATCGTATGTGTTCGAAATTATATTCCATCTCAGTCTCGCAAAATAAAATATATAACACTCTCTTGCAAGGGAAGGAGCCGCACGTGTTTCAATCGGACCGGAACCTACAATTGGCATCTCAATGAGTTTTGCCAAACAAACACTAAATACCTGGACAGCAAGAAGAGCTTTAGACTTCTGGCATAATGCACCAGCATTGGTTCATTCTTCGCAGAATGTCTCCAAACCAGTATTAGACTACAGCAGGTATGACCTACGTTGTCTAACAGGCCTTTTAACAGGCCACTGTCATCTAAATCATTATAAATATGTTAAAACTTGGACTGTCGGAAGATCCGACTTGCCGTCTTTGTCTGGAATATGATGAAACGGCAGAGCATATATCATTCACAAAATGAACTAATCGGCTTTGTTAAGAAGCTGAATTTGTTTGGTGAAATCTGAATAGGTGTGAGCCACAATAGACTCTTGCCAGTCGCTGTGGAGGGCCTCATAGACCCACTCACCACAAACCTAACCTATCCTAGGTGTATTGAAAGAGGGGGTGGATATTATGTCGAAGCATTAGTATGAGTGAAAATTAAAATGGTTTGTTCCTAATAATATTATAACTTAGTATTTGAATATATTTTATTTTGCAAAATAAATGACTATGTATTTATTATAGTGTAACTAATGTTAATGTGATGACCTTGTATTACAAATTTTATGCAGGTTAATTTTAATCCACTATATAAATTTGAATTACATTTGAAAAGCATTATTTCACAATATTCGAATATATAAAAAAATTATACGCGCGCCATTGGGCGCCTTTTTTCCTTCAAAGGGATTAAAAATATGGGTCATCACTCATCACATTAAATTAAATTCAGAGAAAACACAAAAACTCTATTTTTCTTCTTCTAACCAAAATGCTTGGAGTGTAAAATTGTTGGGACTCTACTTAGATGTATCACTGTCGTGGAATTTTCACGTCGACTATTTGAGAAATAAATTATCAAGCTCGATTTTTGTACTTCGACAGCTTAAAAGGGTGTCAGTTTCCAAAATTTGAAAACGGCTTATTTTTCCCTTGTGCATTCCCATATTAACTATGGAGTTGTACTTTGGGGAAATTCGTCGCCAGCCAAAGATATCTTTGTAATTCAAAAGAGAGCTATTAGGATTTTGAGTAATGTCAGTTCCCGTGAACACTGTAGGGCGTTATTTGTTCATCTACGGATAATGCCTCTACCGACCTTATTTATTTTTAACACCCTCATTGAGATCCACAAAAGTCTTGACTCCTTAACAAAAAATTCAGATATCCATAATTACAATACTAGACAAGCATGTACCTAATATTCGTACAAATCGTTTTCCTCTGACAAAATCTCAGAAGAATTCACTCAACTATTCTCTGTATAATATCTTACCAGCAGAAATGAAATCTTTGAGTTTGAATAAATTTAAGAGGAGTTTAAAAACGTAGGTATTTACTTTGATTTTGTTTTTACTCTGTGAACGAATACATTGAGAATTGTCAGAATATCTATAAAATTCTTAAAATGTATTCATGCTCATTGGACATTCCTTCCTTTTTGAATATATTTTTTATCACTTGTATTTTAACCTTAATTAATATTATTATGTGTTATGTTTTTATTTTTATTAATATGTCAAATGTTGTACATTCTACATTTTGTATTTCTGACTTGCTACAAACATTATAAAAACATGTAATGTAGTCAAATAAATCTATCTATCTATCTATCTATCTTAACAATAGTTACACTATACGCGAAATAAGTCACCACGGGTGAAAAGTTCCTTTTTAAAAACTTTATTTATTTATTAGTTACAATTTATAATATTCCCGACAATACAATAGGTGTTTTCTATTCGAAAGATAATTACTGATTGACTGTTCTGTGTGATTATACATAAGAAGTAAATTAATTAGTGTTAGCAAAAATAAATAGTGTGTCAGCTTTTTATATATGATATTCTGGAAAAGGGATGACATAATTCGCGTTTTAATTGCAAAATTATCAGGAAACATCGATAAACTAAAAGGTTATCATGTGTTTCGTAATCACAAGAAATAAATATTCATTCAAAATAAAAATATTAGTAAAAAATGAAATCTGAAGTTTCAATTTGAATGAATGTAATTACATATTTAATCGTAGTTTTTAATTCTGATTAAATTTTCCCAGTAACATTTTTCGATATTGTCAAATTTAAAGGTACTTTACTCCTGAGTAAAACTAGTATTTCTTGACAAGCCTCGTATACGAGTGAAAAATTTGATATATAATGACTGTATTATAGGTTTTATATAATGCAGAACTTTTTATGAAGAATAACTTTTCTTCCTAAAATCAATAATAAAAAAGATTTCCAAATTTCAAATTGGGGGGACATATCGAGGGACATTATTGTATTACTTTTTTTTGATGCGCATTTAAAAATACAAATCGACATGTCCATTGTCCAGTTGCTATTTTACTAATTTCCACTAATTAATCCACAAAATTAAGGAGAAAGTACCTAGGTACCCCCGCAACTTATTTAAAATGATCGGAAGACTATAAACAATTAAATTATATGGCGAACCTATTCAAGATAAGCCGGTACACACTTGAAAAAAAGAATACAATAATAAAAAATACTTACAGACATTATTTAATTCAGTTATTGTTCCGATTATTTCTTTATATTCTTGTATTCCAGTATCCGTTACGAACAAAATCGTTGTTTAACACTTAACTGAAATTTAAACACTCACATACTGGATGTTTCACCGAAAGATCCGAACAAGACTGAAAGTGAAATGTGAAATGTGTGAACAGACCAAGAACTGAGATATAGATGCGATTGGGAAAGGGAATGCTACTGAGATTGGATTCATAGCATTGCATGACGTTTGGGTTTTACCCGATTAAAGAATTTCAGATAATTGTTTTTCCCTCAAGGTCGCCACAATTAAAAAAATATTTCCAATGGATACATTTATTACAGCAAATTTAAAGGCACTTTACTCTTAACCCTGCGGGCGGGGCGCCGGGTCCGTGAGACTTGATGATGATATACACGCTCGGCATTTCTCGACAATATTCTGTAAAGGTCGGCGGACCCATCTACCTTACTAACTTTGCCCGTACCCGTAGCCCGTAGCTATGGCCCGTAGTTCAAATTGTTGGAGTGGTGATTCAACAAGTCGTCTCTTTAAAAATTTATAAAGCGAAAAGTCTCTGAAACCCGGCGCCCCGGTTGTTGTTTTTGTTTTTGTATCCCACCTTCTGCATTTTCTGGTAAGTTTTGCCAACAGCTGTAAGTCAAAAAGACAAGAAGTTGCAGGTACATCAAATGTAGTTCAGGAAATTGCACCTGGTACAAAAAAAAGATGTTTTTTTTGCAAAAAAGACTAAAAAACTAGATACCTATTACTGTAAAAATGTGGAAAATTTGTTTGTCTATCCCACCTTGCTCCTTGGTGTGTACCATGTTCCAATATTGCCAAAAACCAATAAAAATGAAAAATTGTTCTTATTATAATACAAATTCGAGATTTTTTTGATACTTTTATTTATTTTTTGTATTTTTATCTTTCATATTACTCGGGAACATTTTGTGTGTTACGTTTTTAGAACATAGCTTTCATTTTTTTCGAGTATTATGTATATGTATATTTTTTAAATTAAATCACAGATAAATATACATGTTTTTGATTTTATACTATTACATTTACCAAAAAATTAATAAAAAAAAACTATTTAAAAAAAAGTCCGTCAGACCCGGCGCCCCGATTCGTGTCTTGATTTAGGGCGCCCCGCCTGCAGGGCTTTACTCTTAAGTAAAACTTATATTTTTTGACAAACCTCGTACACGACTGAAAAATTTCTATATGATTCCAACTTAGGGGGACATATTGTATATTTTTAGAAATATAGTATTTTAATGTATTGATGTAATTTAATTTTCTGTGATGTTTCATTAAATATTGGTTATATCGCATGTAACCATTCCTGTATTACGGATGATTATATAAATGTTTACTAAAAATTGAGTTTCAATATACACCTCTTTCATATTGGAGGTTGATTTTTTAAGGCAAACAATTTTTTCACTACTACTATTTCCCCATATTTTGAAGAACTGAAATTTACTTCTTCCAACCCCACATAACTATGTTGTTCCTTTGATTCCACATAACTAGTCTGAACGATATCTGAGCATAGAAAAATTTCTCATACATTCAAAAGCTCTCAAAATCTCTACCACATATTTGCCTATCAGGGACTTATACAGGGGGGGGGTTTGGGGGTTCAAACCCTCCCCATAGAAAATACAATAAAGGTACAATAATTTTTTATTAGCATACTACCGCAATATGAGTATTCATCGGGATGTGGCAATATAAATAGATTCCTCAACAATTGTGAATAATTTAGCTGAAGAGGTTAAATTTACTTTTGTGAGATTGATTTTCTGTTTTAATAAAAGCTTCAATTTTGAATCATCTATCCCTTTTTAAAATAGGTGCTCCCAAATTAATATACAGGAACATCTCGGCTGGTATGGGAATGCGGCGAAGAACTCAGAAGACTGGCGACTCGGAACATTGTAACACTGGAGTGAGTCCTAGGTCACAAAGGAATCGCTGGCAATGAAAAAGCTGACGAACTTGCAAGAGCAGGATCGTCAACACTGATTAACCGACCCGAACCATCTGTGGGCATCCCCGGATGCTCCACTAGGTCATGGTTAAAAGGGTGGGTAAAAGAACAATCCATAAAACTCTGGAAGAATACGCCCAGGCAAACACATGGGAAGAAATTTATGAAAGAACCATCAAAAAAAGTAGCAAAAGAACTGCTCTCAATGAGCAGGAACAAACTACGCACCATAACGGGGCTTCTCACCGGAGACTTTCCCACAAAGGAGCACTGAACAAAATAGGGCTGTATAACGGAGACCTCACATGCAGGAGATGCAAAAAGGACACTGAAACAGCTCTGCACATATTATGCAACTGTGAGACGCTGGACCACAGGAGGCAAAAACTAAATGGAAGACCCCAAATGACTCCAGAAGACTTCTACAACCAACCATTGAAGAACCTGTATGGGCTAATAAAGGGAACGGATTGGCTGAATAAGCTGTAGTCAGAACACTAGGAGTATCCACAATAAGCCCAGGAGGCTGAAGAGGTGACGGCGAAGGGACGGCTCCTTTAAAAAATATATACACATGGTTATAACCATTTCAGCAGAAGGGGGCAGAACGAAAAACGATGTTTGAAAATACTTTTGGATGTAGCCAAGTCAAACAAATAATTAAAAAAAAAACATAACATTATTTTTTGAACTTGAAAAATTGCTTTAGGTCGTGGCACTCGATTTTTTTGTCTTAGGCGGCGCCTTCAATAAAGCTTCCCCCTTCTCAACCTATCAGATGAAAAAAAAAAAAACCCTCCCCATGTAAAAGCTATAGCTACGTGACTTTTGAATACGCTGGAATTTACTAATTCGATCCCGTACGTAGAATCCGGAAATCGACATAGAAACCTGTATATTGGAAGTTATATCGAAATGAATTTCTGAAAATCTAGATTTTCCCACTTTGCACTTTCAAACGACCCTGTATCCATAATTTTTCGATCACGCTATTCTTGAATTTTTTTCATAATCCACCACTATCTGATAGTATCCATTTTAAATGTCAGCACTATTCTCTAATCATTAGATTTTCTACGATTTTTTGAGTATAAATATGTACAATATTCGGACTTTTCAAAATTCATAATTTTCAAAATCCCTATTCTTTGGATTTAGATTATTTTTGGGGTGAATATCTACCGTTAATTCCAAAAATATGCACGATAGGACGTATAAAAGAAGTTAAAACTCTATCCCTCCTGAGGAATTCCTGAGTTTTCATGAACAGAGTTTTTCATAAGGTTACAGAGAGCATGAAACTTACAGAGTCCGGCAAAAGTCCGGGACCGGACCAATATCGAAGAAAGTACAAATTTTTTGGAGAATCTTTTTATACCACTAATTTTACTCCAACTTAAGCTATAATTTGAAAATATTTGCAAATATACAGGGAGTTCCAATAAAGTGTGGCGTATCAAGGTTATATTTTTTCTCATATAATACTCCTTCATAATGGTTCCCTATACCTAAATACAAAGGGTTCCGAGTAATGCTTACTTTTTTAAAAATGTGAACATTTCGAAAAAAATTAAGAAGCGCTAATTTAAACAGCAAAATAGTTTAGCGTATATTTATGCTGCATAAGTAACCTATATCGAGCCCTCTACAAAATACGAAATGGGTGCGCAAATTAATGACTTCTTATATATCCAAAAACCACCAACGTCTCTCTTGATATCAACATTTTTATTTATTTATTCCAGTTGGTTTAAATCACAATTTTTTGAAGTGAGGATTGTTCTGTACTTCTAAGTACAATTACTTAACCCTTATAATACCAAGCGTACATGTACTTTTTTGTATATATCTAAGCCAATTATATTTTCTTTCATTTCCTCTTTTTAGAAGCTGCATTTTTTTAGGTTCCAAATGTAATTTATGTTGGAGCAAAATATCCCTTCAACAAGACCTGTAGGAACTCAAGGTAGATGTTTTTCTGTGAAAGAACCAAAGATAGAAAATCAAGACAACGTGTAAAATGTGAGCGTTTTGTTTGTGTAAATCACTCTGAAAAAAAATTTTTTGTATCCCATATAAAGCAAAAAATTAAAATTAATTTTGAATACCTAATTAAGGTTTGTTTATTTTTTAGTAACTAAATTGAAATGAAAATAGATACAAAATAATTTATTTGCGTTTTTTCTTTCATTTTACTTAAAAAAAGTGTAAAAATTACAAAGATAGACAAAAAAAATGGGGTGCAAATGAACCCAGCTTGGTATCGCACGTATGTAAAAAAGCTTGGTATTAAAAGGGTTAAGGACCACCCTTCATGTGAATAATAGAGATATAAAAAAAGGACTACTTAGCTATTCACGTTATTCTTTGTTCCAAAAAGAGAATGATAGTTTGTTTATTAATTCAAAATAAATGATAATATAATCTTTAATGTTTCCGTTATAGTTAACCAATATTTCAATAATACATACGTCATAGATACGTGCCCTCGAAGTTAAATATGATGATTATCAAATCCCGCGATGACCTTTTATTGCCAAAATTTTATTCCGATTTCAACAAACGAAGCAGACCACCTCAATATCTCAACTGTAGTCATAACCATACTTATACCAGCGTATGTAGACTATGTACAGGATTATTCGTTATAAATTACCCACCCTCTATCATCGTTATTACTTTTAGAAAAAAAAGTCTTCTATAAAAGTTGTTCGGTTACAGCTGAATTTTCTCAATTTTCAGTAGCGTGCAAATTTAAGGGGATACAAAAAATCTTAGTCTTTTTTTAACTGGGACACCCTATATATTTCCACATTTTTGGAATGGTCTTTTTTTCTGATTTTAAAAATATAATTACTGCCAATATGAAAAAGATAATTTTTTAAAGTAAGCAAGAAAATGACAACAATATGTTTGATAATTGACATTTTTCATATAAAGTAATTGATCTTGATCTTAGGCCCAACCTCAAGGAAATGCTTCACTGCCCTACCGAAATCAAGAAAGTCTTACAGTTCCTGAAAGCTACCAACCTATACTGCAAAATCTAATTTAAATATTTGTAAAAATTATTTAAATATTTGTATTTATTTTTTCTGTGCCAATGACCAGCGCTGTCGAGGCACGTTAAGCAAAAAAAAAAAAAAAAAAATTAAAATGGTTCTCAGTAAGAAAGAAGAAGTCAAAATATATATCTATACAAAACAGAAAACAAAGATTTATTTAAGAGAAATTATAAATAATAAAAGATATTCGAAATGTCCATTATTGTTAATGCATAATTGATAACACCCTTTTATATTATTTATAATAACATTGCAGTTGACTTCATTATTTCCATTTAGATTGTTAATTTCAAGTTGAATTCTTGTATATTATTATTATTAACCCGGCATCACCCAGAGGTGGTATGTGAATATCCCAACACATTTCAAATCACCGTTATTTCCATCTGAATGAACGCACGTTTTATTGGTCGCCTATCCTAAAACACTTCACTCTGTGATTTTCTTGAGCGGATTCAGTCCTCAGACTCAGACTCCTCACCCTCAGTCGTTAGTCAACTACCAAGAGAGGGACAGTGCAGCAGTGTTGCCAGGGCCCGTATTCTTAAGGGACTAGTGAGAATCTAACCAATGAGATTGATGCATTACGGGTTGCCTGAAACAAGAGAGATTCAATCTCTCATGGTTCGGACCGATAGAGAATCTCGCCAAAAGCGGTGAGAAGCTTAGAAACATGCGTATTGGATTTCGTCCGGTGATATTGCAGATCTCACTATTGCCTTTAAAAATATGACAAATTTGAAACTCTCATGTTTTAGGCAACCATGCAATACACCTATCTCATTGGTGAGATTCTCACTAGTCCCTTGAGAATACGGGCCCAGGTATTACAAACTCTCATGCGCCAATGTTGACATTAAAATGCGCCAACAATGCGCCACCTATGGTTTCGGATAGCGCTCTATTCTAATTTTTAATCTATGATTCTAATTCATACAACGTGACCACATTTGACGCTAGAAGCTAGCGTAACGCGTAAAAACTACGGCGGTAAATTTAAATATCCGCTATTAAATGCTTTTGTATGCCAAAAATTATTTTACTAATGCTAATGCAGATTTTTAATGAGATCTTAAAAAATTATTTACAAATGGCTTTCGAAAATATTGTTATATCTACCTATCTAGTCTTACTTCAAAGTAAATAATGACTAAATATACATGTTACTATACCAGTTATTATAAAATTTTCGATTTTTTTCTATTTTCCCCATATGTTCCGTTTTATTTTTATCTGGAAGGCTGGAAACCGGTAACGGCAAAGAATACACCAGTGTATTCTGTGCTAACGGTAACAGAAGTCAGAACTACAGAAAAAAATTATAATTGTCAGCTGTCAAAGACAACAGACACATGACACTTATGTTATGTCATCAGCTCTCTTGTCGCCTTCTTTTTTTATCATCTACAGATGGTCTGGTGTATGGATGGACTCTATAACTTGCTAAACTCTTTGACTATATAGTCAAAGCTAAACTACACGCTTAAGTTCAGATTTTAAAGCGCCACTCTTGGCTCCCTGACGCATTTACTAAGACTTCAAACGCCATTTCAATTTTTAATGCGCCACACATGGCACGTGTTTCTAATTATGGGGTATATCAGATCCCACCTGGGTAATAATGTGCAGTTTTTCGACCTGGGTGATGCTGGTTTAATAATATCTCCCACCTTACTGCGAACCATTTTAATTACTTCATCAGAAAAATGTTAATCATCAAATAAGAATTAGTTGTTGTTGTTGTTGTTGTTGAATTAGCTCACTTTGATAAATTACTAAAACTAAGATTTTCAACATTCAATAACTCAAAAACGGTATAAGGTAGGGGTAACGTATTATAAATTTTTGAAATCAGAAAAAAAAGACCATTCCAAATATGTGAAAATGTACAGGGTGTCCCATTCAAAAAAGAAGTATTATTTTTTGTATCCCCTTAAATTTGCACGCTACTGAACTTATGATGGAATATTAAACAAATTCAGCTGTAACGAAACAATTTTTATGTGAGACTTTTCTTCCTAATAGTAATGATAACGATGATAGGGGGTGGGTAATTTATATACCATTACCGGGAGTCGGACAGTTCGACCACGGGCCAGATACCGGTTTACTACTCTATTCCCTTTAATCCGCGAGCTACTATTCGGGTTCCCCAACAGGAACCTTAATTATTGCTTATCCCGAGGGTTGGTCGGTCATGAGGCCCTTACAGCTCGAAGAGTACGAGTCCCTTAACCACCCACTCCCTCTGGAGACACCCTATCAGCCATTGGGACGTGTCGTGTCGGGTAGGACAACCCCTCTACGGGGACTTGTATGAGAGATTAGGGGTGAATTACTTCCAGCATCCCTCATCCAAACCCATAGAATATT
>CAJUYI010007118.1:0-12586 GCA_910591695.1 Galerucella pusilla
CAACGACACTAACACCAAACACTAGTTGAATTACTATCGTTTAATTATGTAATTATTATGTTAGAAACGTTCATATCAATACAGGTATGTTCTCTGTACCTAATTTTCAGTTTTTAGCTTGTTATACCAACGTATTATTTTTGGGAGAGTATTTTTTTTCATCCAAATGAACTTCCTGTAGAAATAAATGTATGGTATCGACAAGATAAAAAAGAATCGCCGATATAGTTTTTTGATACTGTTCCGGATGTTTTTATACACTTGAATTAACATTTACAGACACACAAATGAAACAAAACCTTCCATTTTAATGTAGGTACCAACATGTGAATGCATTTCCGTTGCACATATGAATAATTAAATTTTTTCTTTCAAAAGAAAGTTGGATACTTCAAAATATTGGGAAATGTTTCAAATTATACAGGGTGTCCCACGACGAGTTAAAACTGTCTGTATATGGCAAAATACTTATAGTAAAATCATGAAAATTTTTACGTTTCGGTTTTCGGATGCGAACTTTTTAACTAAAATACTTTCAAAGATGGCAGACTTCCGGTACTACCGGAAGTCGACTGTAACTTTGTTATTTTAAATGGAACACCCTGTATATTAATACATTTTTGAAATCTACGTAAAATTTTAGTATAGTTTTGTCTGAAAACTTTTTTCGACAAATGCAGATTTTTTGAGTTATTAATTTTTTTGTAACAAATTTGACGGTTACAAATTATTTTTTTAAGAGGATACATTTAAAGATATGAAAATGGTTCCTGTTGGGTTGCTTTTAGCAAGGTCAGACCTATTTGAATCTATGCTGAAAATTTTTTCATTTTATACAGGGTGGGTATAGAAAGTGTTCAAAGTTTAACTTTATAAATATCAGGTCTATATTACGGTATTAAAAACTTTAATTTTCGTTTGTTTAGAGATTTCTTTTTTATTGATAAATTTTTGGTTCATTGCATAATATAATTTTATTGTTCTATCTATTCTCTCATTTATTTCGTTATCTTGTTTTACATTTTGTGCCAAAGTTACTCCTAAGTATTTAAATTCTTTTACTTGTTCTATTGGAATATTGTCTAGTTTGATTTTAGTTTCAATATTTTGATCTCCTATATTCAATATTTTGGTTTTATGTATATTTATTCTCATTCCTTCTTCTTCCAGTGCTTCTTTCCACATATTTTTTATTTCTTGTAAAGACTTGCAAGGACTCCTTTAGATATTACCACTCTTTCTAAATTTTTATAGCCCACAAACATGGCTTTGGTTTTTCTTTCACATTTTCATTTTATACAGGGTGTGTATGAAAAGTGTTCAAAGTTTAACTTCATAAATATCAAATAACGGATAATAACTGGATAACGGTAAGGTTTAGGTATAGGAAAGTATACATGAATTTGCCTTATTTTTTACCCCTGAGTGCATTAAAATGGAAAAAACTGGATGGTTCTATTTAAGAAAATAAAGAAATTTGATATTTATGAAGTTAAACTTTGAACACTTTCTATACACACCCTGTATAAAATGAAAAAAATTTCAACATTGATTCAAATACGTCTGAACTTGCTAAAAGCAACCGAACAGAAACCATTTTCATATATTTAAGGGTATCCTCTTAAAAAAATAATTTGTAAGGGTCTGCAACCGTCAAATTTTTTACAAAAAAAATTAATAACTCAAATAATATGCATTTTTCGAAAAAAGTTTTCAGACAAAACTATACTAAAATTTTACGTAGATTTTAAAAATGTATTAATATACAGGATGTTCCATTTAAAATAACAAAGTTACAGTCGACTTCCGGTAGAACCGGAAGTCTGCCATCTTTGAAAATATTTTAGTTAAAAAGATCGTATCCAAAAACCCAAACGTAGAAATGTTCATGATTTTACTATAAATATTTTGCCATATACAGATAGTTTTAAGTCGTCGTGAGACATCCTGTATAAATAGTTGAGTTTTTTTTAAAGTAGAAGCAGTTTTTATGGGTTTTGTTGCTTGAAATAGCAATTTTTATGGATTTAATTGCTCAAAGCAGCAGTTTTTATTAATTTAAAAAAGATTTGTTGTATTTTTTGTGATAATACACATGCTAAATTGAAAACCAAGTGAAAAATGTCTATACTTTTGCTAACAAACAAAATAAATATATGCAAGAAACATTGTATTTCAAACAAACATTATATTCTTGATATTCCCTAACAGGATAAGTAATCTAGAAGAGACATCAGCGTACACGGTATTGTTCGCAAGACAAGATAAACTCTGCAAAAGGTGACAGACAATACATATCTTCGACGTAAACATAAAAAATAAAGCTGTAGTTATGTCTTTAGTCCTAGACTGTATTATGTAAATAATAATTAAATATTTCTAGCACCGCTAACCAAACCGCTCTTACAGTAGTCAGTTTCCTTGGCCTCGGGGAAGGTAGGTAGCAAGATTTTGAACTCGAGTCCGACCGACGAGAAAGAGACAGGGCGTTTCTCAGCTTGTACAAGTACCATTTTTTTTTACTTGGATCTCGTCAACTCTGGTAAATGTTTCAATCATTTTCGTACCGTTAAAAATTAATTGGTACTTTTAATTGAGGTATTTTTTAAAAAGGAAAGAGTGAAAATAAAAGTTTATTTACCTTATCCAATTAATAAATACTTCCAAAGAAGTTTTAGTACTTTTAGGGCCTAATAGATGGCGCAATGAACAGTTTTTCCATACTTTTCTCTCTACTTACTAATAGGTAATTGTGTGTTTAAGAGGCATATAATCAAATACCAATGATTTTACAGTATAAATTTTTTAACCTTATTTTATGTACGCTTAAAGATTTCTTTGAAAATACTTGGACGTAATTTTTGCGGCTGCAAAGTGGTTAAATAACATTCTACGATTAAAATTCCTCGAATTGATAAAGAATAAATAATTTATAGGCAATAGTTGAGATGTTTATACTCGATACACATATTTTCCGCATTCATATAAAATATTTTCCATTCATCAATACTTATAACGTTATAAAAGGCTTTATTTAAGGTAAAATCACAGGAAAATGTGATTATTACCGTCTTAAATTTGCGTTAATCCACTTTGGAACGATACTGGATAAGCCCAACATTAAATTCAGTACTTTTTTTCATACCCTCGTAAACTTGACAGCGAAATCATCCGATATAAGCTCGTGCCGGAATTTTTATCAATCGTCAACCGAGTGTTGAGCAACTTCCGACAGCTACATTCAAAATGTAATTCAAATAACATAAATCTAGGTTTTTATGTAATAATATCCGCTAGACAAGGATAAAATTATAATTTAATACAAACACAAAGTTATAATAGCTTTGGCGGCTTTTAGAAAAGGGAATTTTTGTTTTGGTTTTTGAAATCGTTTGATTTGATCGAGAAGTATATTGTTATTATACAGAATAACAATAGACAATTGTCTGAATTATCTAAATTAGATATTATTTTCTTGTACATTCGTAATTTCGGATTTGATAACAGTTTTTTCAACTTCTGAGTAGGTGTTTATTCCAATAATCGATTATCAAGCAGCTTTTTAAATTCTTGAAATTGAAAAATTTACCAATCGGCATAACAATTCGAGTAGAATATTAATGATTTGTTTGCATTTCGAATATTTGCATAATTGATTATTAGAATTGGTCAGCTACTAAAACATTTTAATCAGATGATTCATAATGACTTATTTTATTGTGAAGACTTTGAATAAGGTCAGTTTTATGTAGAACACTATCAATAATCGAAAATATAAAAAAAAATTTCACTCTACCGTTCGTTACTTATGAAACAATATAATTAAAAATGTAAAAAAATGTTTTAAATTAATTTTAAAAACTTAACGCCTTCTCTAGTAATATTCCGCAACCACCCTTTCATTCTTGGGCTGCAATTTCCTACCTTACCATCCGGTTGGGAAAACATCTGAGCATCGTTTTCATTCGAATCGTTGACCAGTGAAAATGTTTAATTTTTATTGTTTATCTCTTTTTCACTTATGGGCCTTACATACAAATGTCAATAGATAATCATAGTAGGCCTAGAAAAGCATGATGCCAAGTAGCCGATCACGCCATAACGCCATTTTAAATAACGCTAAGACGCCAACAAAAGGTGTTCTTAATTAATTTACAAAAAGTAAATGTAAAATTAGTTTTTACATGAAAATGTAAAGTGAATTATCAGTTTACGCGACTTTAACATTCGTTTACGGTATATTTGAATCTTTTAACTCGTGTAAGTGAACTTGAAAACTGAATCTAAGTGACAACGGTTTAGATTTTAAAGAAAGTGAATTAAATTTGTGTGAAATAAGGCCAAAATGGTTCCAAAACTACTGATCTACTATTCACAAGTAAGTAATTTACAAATATGTATTCATGTCTTGAAATAAAAGTATCTCAGTTATCTTAAATTGCAATAACCGATTTTCCAGCTACTTTTTGTATTATTGGAATTGAAAAAAATTTTTATGATATATTTGCATTTCGAATAGTATTTACATGATTGTTAGAAATTGCCAGCAACTAAAAATTTTATTTCTAAGACCTTAAATAAGGTCAGGTACACGTAGAACACTATCATTAATCGAAAATAAACCCTTTTTCGACATTATTTTTATTTGCTTATTGCTCTCTACATTATAAATACTCCAAAATCTATTTTAAAATAATTTAAATAAGGCCACCATTTTTTCTTGCATCACATCAGCAACCACCTTCACCTTCCCAATCGGTTGGGAAAACATCTGAGCAGCGTTTTCATTCAATCCTTGACCAATGAAACCGTTTAATTTTTATTGTTATCTCTTTTTCACTAATGGGCTTTACTTATATTTCCGTTGAAAATCAAAGCTAGTCTGGAAACTCATGATCCCAAGCCGCCATTTTTGATTTTAAGGGACGCTTAGAAAGTTATTCTTAATTAAATTGAAAAAATTGGTGTATTATCGGATTTTAAAAGAAAAGAAAAGTGAGTTATAACTTTCCGCGATTTTAACATTCGCCTACGGTATTTTTGAAGTTCTTAACCCGTGGAATATATGAACTTTAGAAGTGAATTAGTAACGAAATTTTAGTGTTTTAGTGTAAATGGTAGTATAGTTTGTGATTCGGAATATCGCCAAAATGTTTTCCGAAATCCTGATCTACTATTCACAAGAATCACAAGTAAGTAACTATACTTTTTAGATGGATCGTTTACATTGTATTTTTCTCTTTAAATAATAATATCTAACTAATAGTAAAAAGGGGATTTTCGTCACAAAGTATATACCTATAAAAAAATCTTCAATTGCACTTAACAAGCTCATAATTTCCCATGACCTCTTCTACGTGAACAAAAAACATCCATATAGGTAATTGAATGTTAATAAATATGGCTGAAATTTTTTACGACGCCTGTCTAGCCATAGAAGCAGGAAAAACAATTATTTGCAGACATAAGAAACTTATGACGAATATAGTTATCTGGTTATACTTACGAGTTATCATCGAATAGGTCTTACACATGCATTAGGTATATAAAGAACGTCCCCGAAGTATAATATGTGGAAATAATTTAATGTTTTTTAAACTTCAAATAAACTTATAAATATAACTTGCTTACGTTTAATAAATAATACATGTGTGGACAACATGTCATCAAATTCTTTGTGAAACCCATCTTATGTTATAAAATATCATGTATCATAACGATAAAGAGTCAATTACAACAGTTGATGACTGGAGCATTTCGAAATGTCAGTATAACTGTGTTTGCTTGACGCAAAAAAAGGTCTGCAAACTAAAGTGAGGTTAGAATAGAAGTTGATAATTTGTTTTTAAATGTATATCCTTAAGTTCAGTATAGAAATGATTTTTGTGTAGATATTAAAGAGAAATTAATTAATAACGACTCAAGTTTTCACCAATCTATTTAATAAATAAAAAAATCACACTCATTTAATTTTAAATATACAATGAAATTGGAAAGTTATGGGAAATAAACTATTGAAGGGAAATTATTATTTCCACGTCAATGAGAAATTGCATAGATAAAAGAGAAAACTGCAATTGTTTATATAATGTGAACTGGGTTTAAGTTGAAATAAAATTCATTTTTTATAATTCTTAATTGAACTTTATTGGCCAACTTTTATTTTTTAGTCACAATCTTTTTTAATTCTATGGATAATCTACAAAGCGGTAATCCAATCACATTATTACAATCCCCTTCAATTCTTTTTACGAAAGTACTCGCGATTCCTTGGATTCCATATCCACCAGCTTTTCCCCTAAATATAAAAACTTAAATAATGTTTCTTTTCAAAAAATGTACAACAACAACAACTTACATTGGCTCTCCAGTGTCTACGTAAGCTAAGATTTCTTCCGGATCAAGCTTATGCATGTAAACAGTGGTAACTTCAGTAAATTTGTAAATCGCATCTTTGTATCTTATAGCCAGGCCTGTATACACCGTATTTGGTAAGCCAGATTGTGTCAATCTAAAAAAAATCTAGTATCACATCTAAGTGCGAACTTAAAGTTGTCGGCTTTTTGTTCGACTGTCAAAGTCCGCAATATAACTTAAAGGGGATATACGATTAGATAGCTGCATTAAAAATATTACGTCCACAAATTTCACTTACTCTGTTATAGTTTTAATAGCATCTTCTCTAGATTTTGGTTTTCCATACATTCTTCCATTATAAGTTACCATTGTATCAACCCCTATGATAATGTCGGGTTTTTGTTTATCATTTTTAAGCTTTTCCCAGACATCGGTTAATTTTCCAACAGCCGTTTGCTCTACGAATTCCGAAAATGTATGTTTTTTAGGATCTAAATTTTCTTCGTAGTCTGATGGTACTATTTCGTATTTTAACTTCTAAAATTTGAAAAAATTAATAAATAAATATAATAGAAAGTAACATACAACGCCATCTCTTACCGTACTAGTTAACAATGCTGCACGTTGTGGAGAACTGCTTGCTAAAATTATTCTCATTTCATTTAATTGGTTTAAAACGGGTCCCAACATATTTTCACTTATTAATATAATAAACTTTATAACACAATCACTTGTTCTCGATATTTTACATAAAAACAGGCAACTAGAAATCACAGAAATTAACGAGAATTGCTGGAAGTAAAATTATTGAGGTTAGAAGTCAAACTTTCACTGCCATCTTTTCAGAATATCGCAATATGCATATAGGAAACTGTTTATCCTACTCAATATACGTTTGTGCTTTTACTAACAACCGTTAGATGGAGCTACAGGAACAATTTTCTAGAATTAATATTATAATAATATAAAATCGAACTTTTTAGATGTTTTTTGGTTTTTTCAAGCTGAAAAATTGTGAATTTTCTCATTTTTATTATAGAATTGTTACTCTTGAACGTGTTTTGTTTTGAAAAATACTTTTTTATTGATATTGTCAAAAGGACAATATAGATTAAAGCAAAGAGTAGGTAAAAATAATTTCCCAAAATTTTTCACAACATTTATTAAAACATTTTTTCTCTAATATTTTTCTACAATTTATATATAAATCATTTACAATTCAATAATAATATTCAATATGGAATAATTAATAATATAATAATAATAATAATATTTATAATATATATGTAGTATTTTATTTTTAAACATTAATTTTATGCAGAAACCGTTTCTACCATGGATTTCTTAATAATCTCTCCAAAATTTTCATCGCATTCTTCCGAATTATTGGTCGAAGTTTCGCTGCTCTTTACCAAACCATTTCCAGGACAATCCAAATTTAAATTACTGCTAAACTCTCCTTCGTAACTAGGATAAGTGTTGAATCTTCCATTTAACAATTCCGAAAAAGTTTCGATCTTGTTATTTCCCCCTACAGGGTTCAGATTTGTATACTGATTTTCCTTGCTTTCCGGAAAAGTATCAGCAGTGAAATTTTCGTAATTCTGGTGAAAGCCGCCATCTAGAGGTTTCTGGTTAAACTCCGGCACGTACATGCCTCCGTATGGGGTGAACATCGTTGGAAATTCGCTAAAGCTCTGTTGATAGGGTTGAGGGTATTGATTTTGATGACCAGGAACGTAGTTTCCAAAACCGACGTTTGAAAAGTGGAAAGCTTGGCTGTGGAAAGGCTGTTTTCGTGCTTCGTGACTGCCTTCTTCTCCATAACAGTTTTCTCTGAAATAAATTTTTCTTTTGACTTTGTTTCAAAAAAATTGTCCTACAGTGTGACCCATTTTGTTTGGAAGCACCCCTGTAAAATCCGCATTTCTCAACCGATTTTGATTTAATTTTTTTTGTTGGATTCAGTATTAAAAACAGTATTTTGGCACACATTTTCATAGCTTAATTACTATTTTCAAGGCCCTCTATGTTAATTTTTTTTTGATACTGAATCTAGCAAAAAAATTTCAAACAAAATGTGTCACACTGTATAAACGACATTATTTGGATGTGAATACGGAGGAGGTGCGTTAGTAACTCAAAATATATCAAGTTACCTGACGGTGTAGAGGTCCAAAGAATCTGCTCTATCTGGAAGGTGGTTTCCAGGACCCTCTCCAGGAGCGCCGTAGTGTAAATTCGTGAAACTTCCGGTATGGACACAATTTTCAGCTTCAACATTGGCGGACAGCGTGACGTCCCTTAATAAATTACTGTTATATTTGCTAATGGGGTTTTTTGAAGAATTTTGGTCCTGATCTGTTGGTGCTGAAAGTCTCTCGTTATCCATCCAATTTTGTTCTGTTACAACATCCTTATTAATATTATCCGTTTTACCTTCTTTTTCTTTTTCTAATTCTAATCTATAAACAAAAAAAAAACTTTTAACATCTTCCAAAAAATAAACAATTTTAACTAACCTCATAAGGGTATGTATAAAATGCGTCCTCACTCTAACAGGATTAAACTCGATTCTTCCGCTGGAATTTCCACAATTATCTCTTGAACATCCACACGGAAAATTAAGTCTATCAACTTGGCATTTGATTCCGGCTTGGCTGCAAGAACAAGTGTCTGGATCACAGTAACCTTTACAGCCACAGCCGCAAAATTCTCGAGACGTTCTAATGGTTCTACATTCATCCTTTTCGATAGAATCGATTTTTCTCACTCCAGCAGCTCTTAACAACGCTCTACGTTGCCTGGTTGGTACAGGTTGAAGAAAATAGTAATTATCCGGGTCCATTTCTGTATCGGATGCTTCACTAGCTTCATCTTCACTATCGGAATCTTCGCTAGAAGTAGTTGCACCTGTAGATACGTTTCTTTCCGATCTAAGTTGCTGAAGAAGCTGTCTGTGTATTCTTCTTTGTTCCACAGCGTGTTCGGCTATGGAGAATTTTTTGACGAAACAATGGGACGCTCCCATACCTAAAGTAGAACCTCCTTGAGAAGGTACGCAGGTGAAACCTTGTGCTCGGGGGAAATAAAATACTGTGACGCTATCGAATGTGATACCTTTCCTTTTTTTCGCTTTCGGTTCTTCGTTTTCGTCTGTACAAAGTTTACGTTTAAGATTGCTTTTAATTTCTTTACGTTTCGATTGTGTTTCGCTTAAAATATTGATTCCGGAAGAAGATACTTGTCTGGTAAAATCTTCGAACTGCGTATTATTGTATAAAAAAGAAGATTCGCTGAAACTTTCTATGTTAGGAGCTATTTCTAAAGGTCGTTCTTCACTTAGCTCCGAACCGAGTCCGGAATCTGAACCGTCCGATCTATCGTGCGGTTCTTCGGTTGGAGGTAAACTTTCAGTAGCTGAATCGTCTTCGTCTACATCTATTGCTTTATTGTTTGATTTCGGCTCTTCAGTATTTGTACTTGAAGGTTCATTGACGTCCGGAAGGGGTGCTACTACCAGATTATTTTGGTCGGAAATTGAATGGCTTTGGTCGGATGCTTGGTCGATGGTGGTTTTCGATGATTCAATTTGGATGTTGGACATGATCAATGGGGATGATGGTGATGATGATGCCATTGTAGTGGTCGAACTGTTAGATCCCATTTGATATTATAGAATTTAATATGTAGTGGTGGTGCTTTTCGGCCATTATTTTCTGAAATAAAAAAAAATACGGTTACGCTAATGTGAATAAACAATTATATTGATACGAGATACATATTGTTCGGTTAAAAACGATCATTGGTTCGGTGTATAATGTAGAAAGTGTATCATAAAAACAAAGGAGATAACCTTGTTCGATGCAAAACAAAATACAGCAATTCTCCGACACGTATTATTTCAAGCGCGTTTAGATCTTGAGCTAAAATTAGGTATTTTGCAATTTTTAATAAGTTTTAGATGTATCCTGATATATTACCTCGCGGTTTTTAAGCAACTATCTATTATTATAGATCTTTTATATTGTTAGTAGTAGATTTGAACTTGACTTACATAAAATATTCGTAATATTATGCATGTTTTATTCGATGTTTTCATTTTTCTTATTTTACTACACATAAAGTTCAACTCAATGAAGTATTGCTGGTCTGGATCCCTGGCCATTCTGGCATAGGAGGAAACGAAAAGGTAGATTCTCTTGCAAGGGAGAGTACCGCACGTGTTTCTATCGGACCAGAACCGACAATTGGCATCGCAATAAGTTTTATCAAACTAACACTAAATACCTGGACAGCAAGAAGAGCCTTGGACTTCTGGCATAATTTACCAGGATTGGTTCATTCAAAGGCTTTTATACATCATTCGAAGAATGGAAGAATGCAGATTTTGGAGCATGGAAGAAGAAACCTCCATCCACATATGACCAGGGACGTACTCGCATAGCTCCTTGAATTTAATTGGTATTTGGCTAAGAAAACAATCAAAATACCATTTTTACTTCGATTTAAATTGGAAAAAATGCCTCTAAAATTAACACATGCACAGAAAAAATTTGTATTTTGGAACAACAAAGTAAATTTCGACAAAAACATTAACTTCCCAAACATTAACGTATTTGTCCACGACCACCTAATAATAAGTCAATATTTTACCTCCTAACTAAAGGTATATGGTACCCATATATCAACTGTCGTGAATTATGGTTCATAATACACTGTAGTGTATTATGGTTCATAATTCACGACTAGAGATGGGGGTACAATATGAAATAAACTATTAAATCTGTGTATTTTGTTCAGGAAATTTGTTTCTGACATATATTGTATCTATAAAATATTGTAATTTTTAGTATTGATACTTTTCATAACGATATTTTCTAATATTAAGTATTTTAAAACAATATATTTATAACGGTACGTTGTATTGATACTTTCTACAGTATCGCACATCTCTATATATGTCAAATTATTTGAAGTAGATGACACAACATTTTGAGGTTAGTAATATGCCAAATCGCTACTGACTTTTATTTATTAATAAATAAATTAAGTGTCGTGGACAAAGTATAGTATTCTACTCGCAATTTATGGCCATAATTCACTTGGGTGACTTGCGCCCCTCGCCTGCGGCTCGTGACGCAAACGTCACCCATCGTGAATTATGGCTATCATAAATTGCTCGTTTAATAATATACTATAAATAAAAACAAACAGTGTATTTTGGCAGACATTTATGCAAACAAATGGTCGTAGGTTGAGTCGAATGTCGTATATATACAGTTTTATTTTAATAACAATGACATAATTATTCAAATGAACATGGAACGAGTTGACGTAGTTGTAGTACAACCTTATAATTTTCTGTTGAATTTCGATGCGCTGCTCTTTTGTTTCCAAAGTATGGCAACAACTACTACGCAAGTACCGGTTAATTGGGTTTCAAAATAAACCAGTTTATAAAAATATACGAGGGCTATACGTTAATTATTTTTTAATTAAATCTCTTTTATATCCGGAATATTGTTAAACACCCTCGACGTCATTATCTTGAAAAGAAGGGAAAGAGCTGCTATAATATTTCAACTTCCCGTTGTGGTAATAAAAAAAGGGGCAACCCACATATTTTCCAAAAAAAAAACGACCAACAAGTCGAGAGGGAAGAATTTTCACCCCAATCCAGCTATAACAGGGACTACTTCCGTATTCCTGAGGATTTGGTGTAATACAGGGTTAAGACGGGACTTGAACGTGTAGAAATTTGTTTAAGGTTCAATATTTTTCTTGTCTGTCTTTCAAATGTAGCTTTTTCGAGATAAAGTCTGATGGAATTAGTCTTGGACACCATGTATGCGTCTATATTTTTTTTAGTTAAATAATCTTTTAAAAAAGGGATCCCAGATTGTGTGGGGTTCTATTTTCATGGACTTTTCCCAGCACCCGAGGCCAGTAGCGTCTCAATAAACTTATTCAAGAGACATGGATGGGTTCGTTAATTTGGGAATATACCTACCATGTTATATATTATTCGAGGGGTGAACCACTGAGGAAAATAGTGTACAAATTAGAGAAAATACAATATGCTCCCATACACGAAGCGATATTTTGCGCGACATGGTATGTGACAGACAGTGTCTGTTTAATTTGGCATATTGGGAACGCACGTTAGTGCTGAACGACGAATCTGGTCGGTGAAATACGTCATCGGTGAAGGATCAAGTCGTTACAA
>CAJUYI010007119.1:0-12586 GCA_910591695.1 Galerucella pusilla
TGTCTATTTTGAATGCGTGATCTTGCGTTAGTTTAGTGAACTGCATTATTTACTTATTTCTATTTTTCAATTCTTGTATCTTATCTTTTAATATTTTTAAGATTTTAATAAAACGTTGATGATTAGTAGTAATTAAAAAGTACGGTACCTAACAAATTCTGTGTTTAAATTAATAAGTACTAGTTTTATACGCGGTAGTGCATTTAGAACAAATAACCTTTTCTTTGAACATATCAGCACTTTTCTCCAATAATATTTTATATAATATGGTCTGAATAGATTGTTTTTTAATATGAAGAAGCAGTTTTTTCGAGTTAAGCAATTGGCCGACCAAACATTCCTCAAGTAAGTTTTCACTTTTATTTAATAGGTTTATTCTTATCCAGCCACTTTAGTAGTTGACGGTATTATCTTATCAATTAATTGTACTTCTACACAATCTGTAATGATACAACATGTTTTCTGCTACATTTTATTATATTTGTCTTCTCATTAAATCTAAATAAAACTTCATTTAAATAAATTGAAAATTGGATTGAACATTTGTGATTTACTTCTAATTAACCAATTTGATATACCTAAATGCAATTAATCAATTGAATACAATAATGCTATCAATTCAAATTAGTCTACTTATTTAGTAGTAAACAGTTTTTGAGGATTACATAGTATTGAATGTTTTAAATTTTCTTTTTTCACTTGAAAAACATAAACTCATTTAAAGAATATCTAATACTTTTTCTTCAGCTCAAGGATAATTTAAATTGTTATAAAGGTATAATTCTATCCAAAATATGTTATCAAATACTCTTCTTAATATATGTATCAGAAGGCACCATTGAGTAGTAATCAAATATATGTCCGCCCACATTTATTTTTACCACTAAAATTACAATATTCATAAAATATTGGTAGAATTTATCATACATTGTTTATTTACACTAGTTGTCTGCTAGTTATATCAGTATTATATAATTTGATTATTGTGTGAGTTAGTGTATTAATTATTGAGAGACAATTGCTTGTAATAACTTAATTCTCTTTGAGAAATTATCATCAACAAGTGGATCGTCCCCAACCAATTTCTCACTAATTTGTTCTATACCAAAAGATTATTATAAAATACAATATTGAAGAAAATATAAATGGTTTTAAATAATGCTGCCTAAAATATTTTGTCTATTATCAAATCTATTATTTAGACATCAATATATGCAAACTTAGATTACTAATACACTATTTTTAATCACAGTCTAATTTTAAATCGAATTCTTGGTTATTCCTAAACAAAGTGGTCAGTCATTGACATTGGAAGATGATTGTGTTGATTTGTTAACTATATAAAATGCCAAGGTATTTTTAAACACACTGGAAGTGTTGTATGCTTAACATATATTTTTATTCATTAACAGAAATAATTGTTTTATGACTAATGCGAAATATGAGGTATCATCAAACATGCAAATTATTCTTCACATGTAAATATGAGGGAATGTGGAGAAGTACTTATATATTTTCTTTGCAGTATGTAAAAAGTTTTATTTATTATTATAAAAACCCCAATTTATAAACAGAACTGTTTCTTTGTTAAAAAACAATTTATAAAACAAACAAAAACATTTAAATCAGTTAACTTATCTGGATGTATATACTTTTAATCCAAAGATTATATTAGATAGAATATACTTTGTGTGAAATACAGATGTTCGAGAAATGTCAGCAATCATTGGTACTTAAATGTTTTAAAATGTAAAAAGGTATTATACTCTAAGAAAAAAATGTTATATCTCAGCATTAATCTTTTAAGAATCTAAGGGTTATTTTTCATTCAAATTTGAATTTTATTGAACATATTTAGATTAAAGTAGCAGAGGAACTGTCAAGGTTTTCAAAGTGGAGAAGTAGGTACTTATACTTTTTATCTGCAGAATGTAAAAAGTTTGATTTTTATATCTGTTGGGCATTAAAGGTTTTTATTATTATAAATATGAATAGGTATCTGAGCTTGTATAAAAGACATGTTATGTAGGAAAGAAAAGAATGATAAATTATTAAAAAAGCAAATAATGAACAAAGGGATGGATGGCAGTGACAGCTTTATAAATTTTATGGTAACATTAAGAAAAATAGGACAGTAATTTCACAGAGATATACAATCTGAAATGAAAATTACCCAATGTAATCATTGTTATTACATAAGAAATTGAAATGGTTATTTTTTTTACACGATTCATTATATTAGACAATCAAATTGTTACCACTGATTGATGCCATAAACTTAGATGCCTTTAAAAGATAAATTGCATAAGTCGTTGATGCAATTTATTCTATATTGTGGGAGTTCTGTTTTTAACAAATTCTTATGATTTTCATTTAAACTTTTTTTTATAATAAGCATGCATCATAAATAATAATTTTCGGTGGTTTGGGTTAGGTTTGAAATGAAATGGCACCAGTCTATTATTTTATTAATAGCATTAATCACTACAAATTCAATAGAATAATTATAGGACTATAACTTGGTATTGTGCATTCACCGTAAACGGTCAAATATTTAAAATAACAATGACACCAATCAACGGGTACTTAAAATGGTCGGAAATCGGTAATGACCCACATTCAAATTGAAAAATAAATATAAATGTTCTCTGGTATGTACAAGGACAATAGGGGACACTTGTAAGTACCAAACAAAGGTTAGAAGAGTTAAGACTTGTTGATAAACATTCCCTATTTTATTTGTTTAATAAAGTCGTACAGAGTGGCCAAAACAATTCGTTTTCTTCGTAAATTTTATTTACTTTACAGGGTGTACAATAATACATCTATAAAATCTATTACAGATCAAATATAATAAATTGATAAAAATAGTAGTAAAAGTAATTATACAAAGTTAGATAACAAAATTCAATCTGCTGTAAATATATTCTTATCAGGATTTGATTAAGAATCGATCACATAAGTGATCAAAAAGAATATTTTATACATTGCCAATTTCTATAGTGATGGATGGTGTAGAAATATGACTAATTTTTTATCTAATTTATAAAAAATAATGGTGCTATGTGCTATCTGTAAGTTTTGTAAAAGAAGTGGTAAAGATAATCAAGATGAAATACAAATTGCTTGTTATAGGTGAATATTTTACTAAATAATGTAATAAATAAATCTTAGTTTTATTATTTTTTTAAATGTATAAAAAAACATTTTAATTAAGACTCCAAAGCCTCCAAAATAATACTTACACTTAATTACTTATATTTAAATTGTCTTATTATTAGGGATGTTTGATATACAGTTGGATGAAGGAAGTCTGGTCACATGAAATTTTAACATGTGCCTATACGACAATATGTTGAAAAGAAGGAAGTATATTGGGTAGGGATATGAGTATACCACAGTATACCAAAGTATACCAACACTTGTGGGTATTAAAGAGAATTACCGTATATATGTTATTTTTAATCTACATGTTGAAATTCCTTTTTAATGTTCCTTCCTCCTACTCTATATAATAGAAAGTGTCAACAAATATATTTCTTTTTCGCCCATTCCTTAGATAGAAATTAGAAACTAGGTTAGTATATTTTACTGTTAATTAATATTCAAATTTTACTGTCCAACATCATAAATTTCTCCATGACAACAAAGATAGTTTCAAAAATGGAAATGTGCATCATACAAATTCAAAGTTTATATTATTTTGATGTTTGAATAACCTACACGATTTTCTTTATTTATCCCAATTATTTTACAGGGTGATCCGTAAGTAGAAATTAGAATGTTCAACTGATATGAGCATTTTTGTCGTGGTATAAAACAAATTGATTGGGTATGACGTTGGGATTTTACTTTGATTGTCCTGTTAGTCTTGAATTAATGTACCTAATGTGTTGTTTTAGGGCTGAAAAAAGTGAAATCTTCAACCATGAAGAATTACAAATTGCTGATCAGAAGGTGGAATTTCTGCGTGGTGCACTTAGTGCAATCACAAAGAAGATTGCTCCAAATGGACCCACCGTAGACATTGAAAAACTTCTAGTAAGTACTTAATCCATAATAAAATTTTGAAGGCACTGGCGCCCTGGGTAATCGCCACCTCCCCCCTTGGTGCGGCACTGACGATTTCTTCATAAAAACTCAATAATAAAAGAAGTCTTGACGATAGCATACAGAGTGAGACTCTAGAGTGTGCAGAGTACCATTACTGTTTTTCAATTTCTTATTATTATTATTATTTTTTTTTTTTTTAGAAAAAGACCGTTGAATATCAACTGGGAACGACGTTCATGGAAGAATCGAAACAATCCCGGGAATGCCCGTTATTTCAGCTAATTTTAAGAGAATGTGGACAGGCGGAACAGCAACTGGCGAGAGAATACGCTGATCACGAATTAAAAGTCGAGGAATTGGTATATGCTCCATTGCAGAATGTTTTAGAAAACGATTTTCCAAATATTCTCAAGCACAAACATAATTTAAGGAAATATTGTTTGGACAAAGACTCTGCTAGTAATAGGTACCAGGTACTGTATTTTGTGTTTTATGTATCTAATTATTTCATCAACATACAGTATCAGGGTTCATAGCGACCTGGAAAACCTGGAGAACCTGAAAAAGTCAGGGAATCTAAAGATGGTCAGGGAAAAGTCAGGGAAAACCTCATTTTCAACAGAAATAACCCAAATGTCAGGGAAATTTTTCCCCTACCTGGAATAGTATATTTTATAAATAGTGCGGAAAGTTCCACTTTTCCTCACGAGTTAGGAACGCTATTTTTTCTAAGAGCGTGCGGAACGTGTACTTTGTCGGTGGATAATATTTTGCTAGACATTTTTTCCCGCATTTCCGTTGATTATTCTAAATACCCTTCAGCCAAGGCTGTCGATTTCCAACCTCCCAACCTTTTTCTCCACTATCTGCCAATATGGTAGCCGAAGACCTCCGAAAACTGTGGCCCGTATATAATTCGGGGTGACGCGTTCCCTTAAATTTGGTATTATCAATAGCACCAGTAAAAAATGCATAAAATATAATTTGGCAAAGTATATTACCTGTTTTGACCCAAGAATATTTATGGATTCTGTACAAATTGCAAATAAATTAATTCAATACTTTTACGAGAAACATAATAACTAGTAGGCAAGCAGAAAAAAGTTTCTGTCAATTTAAAAAATTTGCATCAGATGAACATTTTCTAGGAGGAACTAAAAACTACGACTACAATAAAAAAATGACTCACAGAACATATAAAGACTTTCTCGAAAAATAAAATCAAAATAACCGGGTTAAAAAGAGAAAAAGGGAAGCTGAGAGTAAATTCTATAATTTGGAAATTAAAAAGAAAAATCGGAAACGAATCAAATACTAGCTTGTCTTTAATAAACACTGAAATTAATGACCTAAGACGAACGTTAAGTACTATCGTTACCTAATTTTTCTTATGTATTGGACAATATGAAGGGAATAATTTGTAGTTACCCTGCAGATTTTGTGATGCGAATTTGGGGTTTTTTGTTCTGAAGTTTTATTTATTTTTTTGTATATTTTTATGTTATATTTTTTATTTGTTCAATATTTTTGTGTGTTTATTCCTTTCCTTTTTTTTGTTCAAATCTTGTTTATAAAAATGAGACATATGTATTGGTTTTTTCAAACGTGATGCTTCTTCCCTGTGCACTATGGGTTTGAATGAAAATAACTTTTTTAGTGTTAGTGTGTGGGGAGGAGGGGGTAAGCTTAGAAATAATTTTATTTGCCACAGACTTTTTTAGTGGATACTTAAAAGTGACTTGGAAAAAAAATTGTGGGTCAGGGAAAACCTGGAAAAGTCAGGGAATTTTATTTTGTAAAATGACTATGAACCCTGAGTATACGAAAACTCTTTCGAGTCCATTCCATTTACACAAGTACGACAAGGAAAATATGAGAAAAAGCTTGAAAGAGAGAGAAGAATAAATGTGGGCGTATCTAGTTCATCCGAGGCTGGAAGAATGACGAGAGCTGAATGGATGAACCTCGGATGCACTAGATACGCCCACAATTATTCTTCTCTCTCTTTCAAGGAGTTTTTCTCATATTTTCCTTGTCGTACTTGTGTAAATGGAATGGTCTCGAAAGAGTTTTCGCTTACTGTATATATTGATTTGATCAGCACAACCTTTTCTATTCCATCCCAAACATCCATTCCTTTATAAACTACTTTTTGCCTCGTGCCAGTGGTGGCTCGTGGTGAAAATTTTAAGGTTTTCTGCAATTTTTGAAAAAAAGTTTGCTTTGTAAGCACTGAGCTCTTGTGTAATCAGTTCCAAAATGGCGTGGGAATGCCTATACAAACTCAATAAACTAGGCGAGAACAATTAGTCACCTTACTATGGATTCCAGGACACACTGGAATAGAAGGAAATGAAATAGCAGATGAACTAGCAAAGAGGGGGACTGAAATACCTTTCTGGGGGCCTGAACCCTTTTGCGGAATCAGCCCCAATGTAATATTGAAAGGAATAGGTAGAGCCGAGAAAAAGAGGAGATCTGACCATTGGAAAGATCTAGTAGGGCTTACACAATCAAAGACTCTTCTGGGTGACTACAACATGTTGAGTCCAAATGAATGCATAAGTCAAAGTAAAACTGCGCTAAGAAATTTAACAGGGATCCCAACGGGACATTGTCGCCTGAATGGGCACCTGAAAAAGCTCAAAATAGTGGAAGAAGAAGAATGCAGATTTTTTGGCATGGAAGAAGAAACCTCCATTCACATACTTTCCAGCTGCATAGCACTTCAGAATCCTAGAGCACAGCTCCTGGGAGATTACTGGATAGAAGAGGAACATTTACCTATGTTGAAGCCTGCAGACATCCTAAAATTCTTCCAGGAAATAAGACTAAAGGAGCTACTAGTTTCTGAGACTCTCCTTGGAAACTAAGTAGAAGTAAGGGGACACAATAGATCTTTTGGGTCTCAAAATAAATACATACATACATACATACAAGGGGGTTGTCTCCAAGCTTTCTCCACCTTCCATTTTGAAATATTGGATTTCTGGAGTGATTGTACTGCTTTTGCTAATTTCCTTGATTACCTTTTTGTAATTATTCCACATCTTTTGCCTCCATTAGTTGCTTTCACTTACAATTCCATGTTACAAATAATCTATTTTGCTTAGGCATCTGGTAAAGAAGCTTTAAGGGAAGACATGGAAGAAGCAGACACCAAAGTCGAGCAAAGTCGTGACGCCTTAGCCACGGAAATGTTCACCGCTTTAGCAAAAGAAAATGAAATATCTGAATATATTTTACAATTGTTGAAAGTGCAGAGGAGTTATCACGAAAGTGCCCTTAAGAATTTGCAGGCTTTGATTCCTCAACTTGAAAAAAGAATAGGTAAGCCATTTGAAAAGAAATTTAGATAAAGGGGGTTAAATTATTTGCAAAAATGTCACTTTTACTATGCACGAAGATGGAAATTTTTAAAATGGTTCAACTTATTTTCAAAATTTCTATTTACCATGGGTGAGCAATAATCTATTTGAGAGGGATTAAACTGTTTCTTAAAGTTTCATTTTTTCATAGGCGTACGATAAATTTTTTGTAAGGGGTCAATTTATTTCTAGGAATTTAAATTTATCATGAGCGTACAATGGAATTTTATAAGGGGGTTCATTTATTTTGGCGGGCATTATTTTCCTTCATTTATAGGGCAACTGATTAAGACTTATTTTTTCATAGGCGTACGATAAAACTTTGGGGGTGTTGATTCATTCTATCATAAGCGTAACAAAAAGTTTTTAAAGTTAGTCATTGATTTGCAAAAATGTCCCTTCAACTTTGCACGTATGAAAAAAAAAATTATAAGGGGTCAATTTATTTCTCGAAATTTCAATTTAACATGGGCGTACGGTAAAATTTTAAAAAGGGGTTCATTTATTTCTGTTTTTTTCACATTTATAGGCAACTAAAAATTTCATTCGTAAAAATATACATTTTTCTTCACTTTAGGTGACAGTTCTGTAAGAAGGGTCTTCGGTACATCCCTCAACGAACACCTTCGCATTACTAATAAGCGCATAGCGTACCCTTTAGAAATTTGCATTTCCGCCCTTACGGAATACGGAATGTCCGAAGAGGGTTTATTCAGGGTGGCCGCAAGCACATCTAAAGTAAAAAGACTGAAAGCTTCCATAGATTCCGGATGTTTTTCCGTTCTCATACCAGAATACAGGGACGTACATATTTTAGCGAGTCTACTGAAATTGTATTTGCGCGAACTACCCGAACCCTTGTTGACGTACCATTTGCACAAAGAGTGGTTGGATGCCGTACAGGTAATTTAGTCTCTGTATACAGGGTGTATACAGTTGAAACTGTCTGTATATGGCAAAATACTTATAGTAAAATCAAAAAAGATTTCTACGTTTGGGTTTTCCGATACGATCTTTTTAACTAAAATATCTTCAAAGATGGCCGACTTCCGGTTCTACCAGAAGTCAACTGTTACTTTGTTATTTTAAATGGAACACCCTATGTATTAATACATTTTTGAAATCTACGTAAAATTTTAGTATACTTTTGTCTTAAAACTGTTTTCGAAAAATGCATAATTTTTGAGTTATTATTTCATTTGTAAAAAAATTGAGGATTGCAGGCTCTTATAAATTATTTTTTTACGAGAATACCCTTAAATATATGAAAATGGTTTCTATTCGGTTGCTTTAAGCAAGGTCAGACGTGTTTGAATTTATTTTGAAAAATCTTTCATTTTATACAGGGTGTGTATAAAAAGGGTTTAAAGTTTAACTTCATAAATATCAAATTTCTTCATTTTTTTTAATAGAACCAACCGGTTTTTTCTATTTTAATGCATTCAGGGGTAAAAAATAAGGCAACTTCATATATACTTTCCTATACCTAAACCTTACCGTTATCCAGATATTGAATCTCTTCTGTAAATTTTTAGAGATGCAGGTGTGGCCTAAATTTTATTTTGACCCGTTGATACAAGCACTAAGAGATAAAAAAGATTATGCAATTTTGCTTTTAATACTTGGTAAATATGACAAAGTTGTTACCAGAACATGTGCTTTATTTGCAGTAACATATCCAGATAGACCACGATCGAAATTGCACATTGTTGAAAGAATTCTTAACAATTTGAAGCTATTCGGTTAGTTTTAAGCAAAAGTTAATCGAGTTAAACCATTTGTGACAATAATAAGATATGCTTGTATCAATGGGTCAAAATAAAATTTAGACCACACCAACATCTCTAAAAAATGTACAGAAAATATTTAATAGCTGGATAACGGTGAGGTGTAGGTATAGGAAAGTTAACATGAATTTGCCTTATTTTTCACCCCGAATGCATTAAAATAGAAAAAACCAGGTAGTTCTATTTAAAAAAATTAAATAGTTTGATATTTATGAAGTTAAACTTTGAACACTTTTTATACACACCCTGTATAAAATGAAAATTTTTTTCAACATAGATTCAAAACGTCCGACCTTGCTAAAGGCAACCGATCAGAAACCATTTTCATATCTTCAAGGGTATCCTCGTAAAAAAATTTTTCATAAGTGCCTGAAACGGTCAAATTTTTTACGAAAAAATGTATAACTCAAAAAGTATACCTTTTTCGAAAAAGGTTTTCAGACAAAAGTATGCTAAAATTTCATGTATATTTTAAAAATGTATTAATATATAGGGTGTTCCATTTAAAATAACAAAGTTACAGTCGACTTTCTGTAGAATCAGAAGTCGGCCATCTTTGAAAATATTTTAGTTGAAAAGATCGGATCCAAAAACCCAAACTTGTGAATTTTCATGATTTTACTATAAGTATTTTGACATATACAGATAGTTTTAACTCGTCGTTGGACACCCTACCCTGTATTGTTAAATTTTTGATGTACCCTAGTAATTTTGTCTGATTTTAGGTACCGGAAATTTACCGTTTAGAAGTAGTAAAAGAAATAGTAGCGAAACTACCGCAAGAAAACCGAGACAATCTAGCGTACCTCTTCCAATTTTTATCGAAACTAGCGAAACATCCGGAAAATAAAATGACAGCTTCGAATATAGCCATAGTTTTGTCGCCGAATCTACTTTGGAACAAACACGAAAATATAAACGTTAATATAGGAAATTGTGTAACAGTTAATATTCTAGTCGAACTTTTGATAAAGGAAAGCGATCAACTGTTTCCGGACGACGCCAGTAAATACGTCAGTTTAATGGAGATATTTCAAGAAGAAGACACTTCTAGTAACTTTAAGGTGAGTAAATTAAAAAATTTCGTCTGTATATTCCTTGTGGCATTACTTATTCTTTTTTTCTCTTATTTTTTTTGGGGAATCAAACCAAATTTGACAACTAGACAATCAATAATATTTTGAAGTTTGAGACTACAAAACTTTGTTGTCAAATTTTATTAAGGTCCATTCATAGTAGATCACATCCCTGGTAAAATGTGAAATAAAATATTATATTTTATAACATTCTAACGATATGATAGTCTACTATACCTCATTTAAAAACCAGGAGGAGTGATTTGAATTTAAGTTGGCAATTCTGTAGACCACTGATTGGTCAGATTCAGCCCAGTTTCACACAACACTTTTTAATATTGACATCAGCTGATAGTTTTCATTTTTGATAGTTCTGACAGATAAATAAATAAATATTGAATGAAAAACCAAAAATATTCTGAAGCAGTGAGTACATTATTACTTTACATTTTTTTAAAGTAGTTAAGTCGGTTTAGCGAGTATTAAGGGAATAGTGAAGTAGAGGAATATTATATAGTGCAGAAAACATTGGTGGAATACCAGGACTTTTGAAAAATTGTGATAAGTGAATAAAAAATGTCGTTGGAAGAACAAAAATGTTATCTGTGCTGGACAAAATTTTGCAAGCTTCAAAGATACGTTCTTGAAACAAATTAAATTTATCTGTGTCACCTTTTGACGTGTCAAATGTAGGTACTATTTATTTGTTATATACATATTTGGAAAGAAATCGTCATAGTTCATCGGAAGAACATGCCATGGAAGATATAAAACAATATAGAAAAGAATGGGTTTGATAGAAAATACATTATTGGTTTTTGAAGTTAAAAAGAAGGAAGAAGGTATCTCAGAAGTATTTGAAAAGTGGTTTATTACACTTAATCCGGCAACATAAAGATAACTGTTGGTTATGTTTAAATTAATACTGCATATTGCTCTACAATACTATTAATTTTGTAGTATTGTTATTGCCAGAACATATTATCAATTGTCATATTCCTTTCAATTTAATTGTAATAAATATAATTAAAGTAACTTGACTATCTGTAATTCTCCACCATCAACAATGACCATAATTTGTTTGTTGTCGATGTGAATCTGGATCTTCTTATGTTTGAATATGAAACGAAACAGGAAAAAGTCATTTTGTTTAATGCGTAGGTACATCTGAAAAATATACTGCAGATCAGAGGAGAAATCGACTTATACTATATGCCTACCAAGGCATATTTAATATATTTGGAACACGACTGTTGACTACGTTTTCGGTACAAACCCTTTAGTAACTAATCTGGTAACTTTTAGTGGTGTGTGTAAGGCTTTTCAAATTACTCCCCCTGGTTTTTAAATGAACTATAGAAATGGAATCCAGTGAAGTGCACGTTCTAGGAACGGTTTTTATTGGGATAGCGCTTTTGTTCGCTTATTTTGGAAATGTTATTAATAAAACGCGTTTATTGTTACTTTTTTGTTTGTGATTATTTTTGTTTTCAAAATATGTGTAACTCAGTTTGGTGATTTTGTGTATTGAAGTGTGTATCGATTAACAACTATTCCAATGATAAATCATAAGAAAACCTGAATAAAAACTTATGATGCTATCCTGATAACGCAGGTAATAGATTATTGGAAATTTCTCTTTCTAACATTGGTAACCAAATTTGACTACATTCGGCTAAAATACTAGCTAAACATTTATCTGCATTTAGTTGTATTAAAGCACTTTCTTTGATTTTTCGTCTTTTAATATTGGGTTATTTCAATAAGTCAGGTATTTGCAAACATGCTTGGGAAGAGGGGAATAAAATTCAATGCCTAGAACAAATGAAGAAATTGGTGTGGTCAAACAGCAGTTTTAAAGTTGCTAGATTTCCAGGTGTTATCTGAGCAATTGACTGCACCCATATTAAGATTTTGTTGATAGAAATCGTAAGGGCTGATTTTCCATCAATGTGCAACTGATTGGTGATATGAAATTGAAGATTCCAGATATAGTAGTAAGCTATCCGGGATCTGTACACGATATTTATAACGATAGTTTAATTCATGCTCGGTTTCTTGATAATTAATTTTTCAGCAATAATTTGATAGGCAATGGAGGGTACATGTGCACAAACCACTTAATGACACCACTGGGTATTTTGGGCTAACTTTAATTATATATAATACAAATGTAGTATTACATAAATTAATTATAATTGACATTGACAATACGTATAATGTAGGGTTATAGTTAAAACGCTCACTTCACTTCACAATTAGGCAATCCAGACCACGTGATCTTTTCAATATGGCGGCGACG
>CAJUYI010007120.1:0-12585 GCA_910591695.1 Galerucella pusilla
AAAAAAAACAGAAAATAAGTCTAATGAAGTCGACTGGATGCCAAGCACGCACGCACGCACCAACGCATTAGGTCACTTTAATTCATCATACTCAAAGCAGGTATACTGATTTGTTCTTAGTTTGAAATTAACTAAGAGGAAGTCGTATCGTGACTTGAAGCACGTGTTGCAAATTATATGTAGTGACTTCTGCGTCCGAACGCTAGTTTAACAGATAACTGTGTGAAATTCACACGGGATTTATCAAAAGTTAATGAGTTGATATTATTTATTCGCAATTACGTCAAAACTGATATTAATACGAGTTACGGTTATTTATATTTACAGTGTCTACTAATGCAATACGCTGTTGTAGTGTTTTTGCTATAGATGCTAGAAAAAAACGTTTTCTCCCAGATTGAGGCCCGGTTTATCAATAGAAATTTATCCGTCAGTTAATGCTCAACTACCAGTTATTTTGGAAAGGTCGGTTTATCAACAACAGGATCATTTTATCCGGCAGATGAGATGTCAAATATTTATCTGTCAGTTTCAACTGGCGGATAGGTCGATACCTGGAGCACTGGAAGTTAAGGCACATATTATAAAGATAACAGATACGAATCCCGGTAAAACATCAAACGATTTTCAGCTCCGTCGTCAATGACCTTGGACCTTTAACTCGGTATGGCCGCGATGTTGCCAGTTTAAAATATTTTCTGAATTTCTTACCAAATTGCACTGTTAACTGTTGACTTTTAAACTGCGCCATGAATTTAAATAATAATCACAATCGAATATACAGTGCAGTACAGTATTTATTTATTTATTAAATACCTATATGTACATTCCTATGATTTGTTATAAATAGTCATTACTTTTGGGAGATTAATTAATAAATACATTTTTAGATAACACAAATAATTACAAAAATCAACCAAATTTTAAAGTACAAATAATTCTTAATTTATTTATTATCAAAGGGAATACAATATACTCCTATGCAAGGGAGAATTTTGATAATAATTTGTATAGCATCAAAAACTTTAAAATTTCTTTCATCATAGGCCGGGATAAATTATATACTCTCATCCCTTGGAAATCGAAAAAACTTTATTTTTCTTTCCAAATAAAATTCATTTGGACAGTCTCTGTATAAACAATACACTTCGCTGTGATGTTTATTCATTTTATAAGAATAATAATCTATACCACTATATTTTTATAGTTAATATTACCATAACGCACAATCGATTAGTCAAATAACACAATTAATATCGCCGATTGAACGCCTTCAAACAATGAAGCAAACAAAACTGGCGTTATGAATTTTGAGCACAAATTACAAGTGATTTTGAGCATGTTTTGATTATGTAAGGTTAGGTTAGCCGTCACCGTTATTGTGCATGGTTGCCAAGGATACGGTTTGTGAAAGAAAGTATATATTTATGGTATGATTTTTATATAAATTATAATCTTTTTAATTGTATTATTCTTTTAATTCTAATAAAATTGATTTAAAACAAGTAATTATCGAATATTTGTATCTGTATAACTTTCACACAAAAAAAATGCTTATAAAACATTTGACCTATGATCGTAAATTGAAGGAAATATTATACAAATTGGCAACCCTGTTGACAAATTTCGCGAAGCAGCCCGAACGGAGTCGACATAAGACGATGGGCATTTAAATGGGTATGTCCACCCATCTCTCTCTCTTTTTACTGTTCTTTGTCAAGCTTTTGTATTTGTTCTCTTAATAATCTGTAGTTAAGGTCTCTTACATAACCTCACTTTTTTGTTTTGATTTCGTTGTGGTGTTGTGTCAAATTTACTTGGGTTTTGAGCAAAGTGAAAAATGGAAAGTACTAGTACTACTATGATGAGAGGATGCAATTTCACAGCAGAGGGGAGAAGTTTGCTTCTAAAAATTGCAAATAAACATACAAATGTAATAGAAAATAAAAAAAGGATGGGGCAATCTAGACCGAACAGTCTATTTTGTCATCCTAAATCTTGCATGAAAATCCTGTTCATCCCACTTTTCGAAGTTGTCCACTCTTTCCTTAGCTGTATAAGACCTTCTTTTGTACCTAAGAAAAGAACTTGCACAATATCCTTGTCCTCGTCGCTATCCAGAGTATAATCATTCAGAAAACTCATATTTATCAACAACCAAAAAATCTTCAAGAATAAAAAATAAGAACAGATAAACCTTTGGATAAATATTCACCAATAACCTATCAAAAATATCAATTGATGTGACATGACCTTGTTTCTGGTGACAACCAATGAGATTGCTTACATTCATTCGTCCGCATTGCAACTTTCATTATCTGTCAGTTAACAAACTAGAGAATAAAAACGAGTTGAAAACCGCTTCCAAGCAAATTTAGTTTTATCCGACAGATACTTAACTGATGGATAATATTGGCTATCGATAAACCGGGCTATTACTTCTTGAAAAAGGCTTATTGTAAAAAACCTTGTGCGCTTATTTTCGATTGGTGCACACCTTCCCCACCCTTCCAAGCCGCCATTGCGATCAACGATCACTAACATCTAGGTAAACTTATCTCTGTTTCAATCCCGAAAACAGTGACCAAAATAAATGGAAAAGACAGATACAGGGTTTGTCCCAAAAAATTTGACCTGTGATCAAAAGCTCATCTGTAAGCATGCCTCAGACTTTCTTGACTGATTAGCAGTGAATTGATGGAAAGCATGATAAAACTAAGTGGCAATAGTTGCATTGGAAAACTCCTGCATCTCCATTGAAAAAAAAGGATGTGAGAACAAAATCAAACTCATGCTAATCGTACAACGACTAGCATAAGTACGAAATCCTGTTTTGTAGAGATAAAATTCGAGATCTCTCGTTAGGTCACCGAGTTTCAAGGATTTATCCTAAGCTGGCCTGAGGCATTCTTTTAAATCGATGCTCCGTACATGTAAATGTAATGGAGAAAGGTACATAATTACCTCAAGGGATTTGCTTCAGCACGATGCATCCATGCATGCAGTTTAGTTGTTTCACTTTTTTTCCACTCAGTTTTTGACCTTTTGTTTTGTCCCACGTTTTCTCCAAAATCCAGTACATCCAGAGAGTCTCTTCTGTTCTATTCTCAATTTCCTTCTCTTGATGTCGTGTTTACCTCTAGCCACTCTAACTGAATAGTTAGTATTGCTGAATCCAATAGTGACCACAGTAGAGATGATAAAACTCCTTAATGAGGATATTTTTTGTAGTCTTGATCTCCGAGGCGGGAGATTATTTTCCTAGAATTAGGCATGGATATCTTCAGTAGAATTTTAGAATGAAATGAACGTTTATGTAAAGATTAATAAAAAAACAAGAATACCAGAAACTAATACTGAAGATGAATTGGTAAAAGGGTACAAGCATAAATTTTGCTATTGGTAGGAATTGACGCTTTAATAGGTCTCCTAACACCTTGCATGCCTATTTTTTCAAAAAAATATAAACTTTACTTTTAAAACGACTTTAAGAATCATAAAATTTGAAAGTCCACCAAAACGCGCTCTACGTCATAAAGATGGCTGCCCCATGCAGTGACGTCATTTGCTTACGTTCTTATTCGTGTATCACGCTCTGAGTTCTTGTGACCTAATTTGTTTCTGGAAGCTTTAAAAATGAATAAAGCCGAAAAAACTTTGGATTCCAAGTATTGCATTGTTTTATAATGTAATCAACGTCTATTAAAACTCCAAACAAAATATTTGTTACTTTACCTGGTGGCGCAAGCAAAAATACACTTAAGAGAAGGTTATCATGGTTGCAAGCTATGCGTCGAAACAAAGACGATATTTTGACAAATACTACTACTTTTGTTTGTGAAGACCATTTTAATGTAAGTACCTACATCTATGCCGGTAATTTTTATTCTTAAATAGTTTGAGGTTATGTACCTATATGTCTAGGAATCAACCACTAAAACATTATTTTCTCACGACCACACATCGAAATATGGTTGGTATATATTATATAATATAATACATAGTTCAAATCGTACTCACGATAATGCTTCCTTTATTTTCTCTGTATTAAAGCAGCTGTTTGATAAATTCGGCAGCATAATAATGAGTCTACTTTGGGCAAGTTATCAGTTTGTGCTTTCACAAAACCTTTGCTAGCCATATCTTTATTCACAAAATATGAAAGAATCGTTACTGAACACTGAACTAGTAAATAAAATATTTTCTTCTAAAAGTTTTAAAATATCCTCGGAAATATCAAATATTTATGTCCACTTGCCACTTTACGTTGATTTTCATAAATAAAAAAAAGCACACACAAACACGTAATGGTCTCAAAAATGATATTTTTACGTCGATGAAGCAATTAATAGTTGATTAAAATACAATATAAACACTACAGAACTGCACAGAACCTAATGCAATACCGGCCGTATTGACAAAAGTAAACATGAGATATGAGATCACACGTATCATCGGTAGCGTTCGGAAATCCTCGGGTGTTGGTCGGAAAGTGCATTGGAATTTGAATTTTATTTTGAAATTTTGAAGTAATTTCCAATGGAAACTGGTTTATTTCCCATTACTAGTAATTTTTGATATCAACTTGACTATTATGAATTAATATCTAAGCAAAATATGATAATATACGTGTACCCTATTATTACGTAAGTAGTCGGTTTTCTATCATGGTTTTCCCAACTAATAACTTTTTCAGTTTATTAGGATTGATTAGAATATTATAGGTGCAAAAATTTCGAATAGTTCCCGTCTTATTTCGTAATACAAATAATACAATTAACTAGCAGGTTATAATTTGCTTTTAATTTAATTGACTTATAATCATCAGGTTAATGGTTATAAATTAATTAACATATAAGTCACAAAAAAACGCTTTTAAACTGTTTTGCTATCAATAAAAGTTGAGGACACTGTGCTGGTAGTTCCAGTATTTTATTTTTATTGGATCATTTTCATTTCGTCTGTGGTAAAATTCCAATACCATATATACTATAGTTAAGTCATCATAGTCAGGTTGAACAGCCACTGATATTTTCACTGCATTGTCTGTCCTATGGCACTGACCTCAAAGTTTCATCTCCAATTTCAGAAACAGATTCTAGAGCTGCATGGAAGAGGATCCCAGCCAATCGATGCGATAAGACCTTGAGTTGGTTTACTTCCTTGGTAAATTTTAAATGCCGCCCATGCTTCATCACCTGGAACACTGGACTTTTTCGTCAACTTTTTCCATTCAATCGTCAGTAACGACAGCCCGTTCCTTACTATGAACATTGCTAAGGCTATCTTTGAAAGCTTACCATTTCATCGCTTGAAATGTTTCCTCCATAGACTGATCTGACTTTATATGTCAGCTGATTTCACGCCTTTAGCACTAACATAGCGGTTAACATCGCGTACCTCACAGTCACTGCCGATCGCAGCACTATAGCGGTGGTATTTCGAAGCGGTACTTACTTTAGGAAGATTTCTCGTTGTTGAATGAGTGAGGATACGAAAAATTTTCCGTATGGTGCGTTTCCAGATTTGTGTAAATATATTTACCTAATTCAATCGGTACCAATATTGTTTCGAATAAAAATGGAAATTGATTTATTAGTCCAGTAACTGAAGGGGCAAACCTATCAATATATTTGTCCAATAATTTTTTTTGGCTTGATTTGTAGGTCTTGACAGGTACTTCCAAGGGAGAAAAAGTTCTCCAAGATTGCGCCTTGGCTAAGGGTCCAAAATGGCCACTAAGCCCCCCCAAAAAACGGTTTCCAGCCATTATCTCCCGAAATATGCAATTTGGAAAATTTTTGTTCGGGTAAAACTTGAAGGTCGTTAAATTATCTACAAAAATGGTCTCTTTCATTTTTTTCCAAAATGTAATATTTTTCGAGATAATCGCATCCAAACGTCCCCTCGCTTACGCAGCTGCACTACCTCTATAAATGCTACCGTCTATAAAATTAACTTGTAAACCGGCGGACAAATTCTTCCATAACTCGGTCAAAAATCAATATTTTTCGATGATTTAAAGTTCATTGTAATGGGAATATCCGTAGGTATCAATATGTGTACCTTAAACCCCGTTCTCGCCCGTCGTGGACATTGCAAAAAGTGGCCAATGTTATTTTTCCCCAATATTTTGGCCTCTTCCATTAAATCATTGAGATTTTATTTATTTTAAATGGTTTATTATCCCTTGTTTTTCCAAATGGGGTCTGGGGAGGTCCTGAATGTTCCTGGAAATTTTTTTTCAGTATCTTTGTGGCGTTTCAATAAAAAGTTTATTTATTTATTTGCACTTTTCAGTCGTTTTCGGAGTTCTCACAAATCTTGTAAACAAGCGAAAATGAAGAACTAATGTTCAATTATTTTGTTATTGAATGCACACCATTTGAAAGCTTACTATATCTACTATCTGAACCAATATTTTTATTCGGAATACAATGCACTTATTTTCCAGGGACCAGGAAAATTTGAAAGATTTGTGAGAACTCCGAAAACGACTGAGAAATGCAAATAAATAAATAAACTTTTTATTGAAACGCCACAAAGATACTGAAAAAAATTTCCAGGAACATTCAGGACCTCCCCAGACCCAATTTGAAAAAACAAGGGATAATAAACCATTTAAAATAAATGAAATGTCAATGATTTAATGGAAGAGGCCAAAATATTGGGGAAAAATAACATTGGCCACTTTTTGCAATGTGCTCGACGGGCGAGAACGGGGTTTAAGGTACACATATTGATACTTACGGATATTCCCATTACAATGAACTTTAAATCATCGAAAAATATTAATTTTTGTCCGAGTTATGGAAGACTTTGTCCGCCGGTTTACAAGTTAATTTTATAGACGGTAGCATTTATAGAGGTAGTGCAGCCGCGTAAGCGAGGGGACGTTTGGATGCGATTATCTCGAAAACTATTGCATTCTGGAAAAAAATGATGGGGACCATTTTTGTAGATAATTCAACGACCTTCACTTTGTACCCGAACAAAAATTTTCCAAATTGCATATTTCGGGAGATAATGGCGGGAAACCGTTTTTTGGGGGCCATTTTGGGCTCTTAGGTAAGGGGCAATCTCCCTTTGGAGTACGTGATAAGACCTACAAATCAAGCCAACATAAATTATTGGACAAATATATTGATAGGTTTGCCTATTTTCAGGTCTTCAGTTACTGGACTATATTTAATGCTGGCAGTAAAAAAGTCTTTGAAAATATAGTAATTTTCACTAAGTAGACTACCTGATTATGTAAATTGAAATCTAGAAAATACTAATCTGTTTAGCTGTCATACTGTCTAACTGCTGATTTATTTATGTTTATAGGTTAAAAAATAGAAATGTATCAAACGACCGAAGCCGACAAGATAAATAATTAATAGTAGATATTTTTATAACTTATATAACGGTTTGCTTTAATAAGTACGAGATCTAATAAATATCAATTTAATTTAGATATGATTTATTGATATCATACAAATAATGTTGATACTGGTTGAATTGAACAGAAAATTTGTTTTTATTATAAATTCAAAGCAGTTATCATTACCATATATTACAGTTCATATTCTGCGTACATAAAATAATTCGTGTATGTTTCTTCTTGTTAGATATTTTCTTGTTTTCTTGTTGTTACACTGTCTAATGCGCGCTTTTATAACCAAGTAATCGTCATATTTTGCAGATTAAGCCAGAAAAAATAGTAGATAACACTATTGTTTTTTTGCATGACAGATAAAACAGCTGTTTAATTCAATACAGTATCAATGCGCAGGACAGTCCAAACCGTATTCAATTTGAGCCGTGTATCGAAATTACCGTTCTGAAACCGTTACATAAATGATCCAAAGGCAGGTTGGAACGCAAATAGGATCGTCCGATAAACCATCACGTCTCGGTTGGAACGCATTTTAATCACTGCGCATGAGCGTGATCGTCATGTTACGGTTTTTCGACGGGTTGGAACAAACCTATTATAAACACGCATTTCATTCTTTATTTTTGGAAAAGTAAAAAAAAACAACGCTACTGTATAGGAGACGATCCAACAATTCAATGTTTTCTTAATTGGAAACTCAATTGTTTCTCGAGATGTGTGATAATTTGCATTGTCTTAGTGGAGGATCATTCGTCGTTAGGGGTTGGTTTTTCGAAATTCGGCAATTATATTCGGCCAATAAAAATATAAATCTTGAAGTGTTTTATATTGCCCTGAGTGTTGATCTAGACTCCGTTATACATGAGAAGAACCCACTGGAGTCTAGAAGTTGCAGTCCAATTCCGGAATGCGAGAAGAAGCTGCACATAACAATATCTGAACATCAATATCGGTCAAAGCCTAGTCTAGACTCTAGTGGGTTCTTCTAATGTGAAACGGAGTCTACTATTAATTTTATTTCTTTCGAAGATGGCCCTCAGGTTAGCTAGACCATCTTTAATAGAATAGATTCTGTAATCCCATACAGATTATACTCTGATACTCATTTTCGAGTGGAGGATGAATAAAAGTCACACAACGGTGTTAAAATTTTTACAGGATTTTTAAAAACTGTTTGAACAAAACGCCCCGTTCTCACGACTACTTAAGTGATAATTAATTCAAGTGACCAATGACGTTACCACTAGTTTTCATATTAAGTGAATAGAACTTGCTTTTATATGGGAAATAGAAACAAAATTGGAGAAATAAATTGTTCACCTTTGTATCCGGTATCACAAACGTATTTTTTTTCGATATTGAACGCTGTTAATACTTGTGAGTGATCAGGTTTTTGTATACAGGTCATTTTTTAACAAATTCCATTGAATTTCTCGTTTACTGCTGTTGTTACTTGGTACTTTATTCAATTAACATCTATAATAAGTTGCATTGTTCATCACAATTATACTTAGTTCCGGTACATTCGGCAATAAATCATTTTAAAACCAATCTTCGAAGATTTCTGCTGTTGTATCTTGGTTGATAATTTAAGGAAGAGTTTCCAATATTCTTCGGTGACAACAATTAAGCGTTTTGAACCCTGATTCAACATGTATAATCGAAATAGTTATCCATGTATTAATAGCGAAAAATGAGGAATTATTGTTCGAAAGCGAGGGATAACGTGCGACGCGAAGCGGAGCGCGTTAATTGCTTAAGAACAATAATTCCACTTTTAGCTCGCAATACATATAACATTTTTTTTACTATCTCTTGAATATATAGGTATTGTAACTAATAAAATTGATAAATTCATACTTCTTATTTTAAGTACCTGTCAAATACTTTATAAAATTTTGAACGTATAATTATTATTGTCAATACTGTCAATGTACTTCTTCTTATTCTACAATTAGCAAAGCCTCTGCTAGCAGTGCTATCCGGCCAGTATATGCGAATATACAGTACGTGGCACAACAATTAAACACAAACACACAATCAATTACACAAAAACACAATTAATTATTTACAACAAAGAACTTAACAAAACAGCGATTTATTAGATTTTAAAAGATTTTCAGAAGACAAAGACACTCCCTAGCCAGGTTGCTCTATGATGTCACTGTCACTGCCATTGTCACAGTCAATGTTTGTAGTATCGGTTGTTATGGGCAACGAGAGTTTTGCAATTTTTTACGATCGGCTAGCGTAAAGTAACTTTCCCCAAGAAACGTCAATTTTTCGTTGTAAAAGCCTACTTTTCAATGTAATTGTAGAAAAAAGTGCTTTACGGACAAAATTATAGCACTATGAACTGTATAGTGTAGAAATGAATTATTTAATCTAGAGATATTTTTAAACGTTTCAAGAAAAAAATTCCTATGTTCAAACTAAGGGACAAATGTTGAGCTTTTGCTTTCAAAAACTTTTTGTCATTCAAAAAAGATCATGTCGATAGATCACTTAGTTTTTGAGATAACATGGATAACATGTATTTAAAAAAATAGAAATTTCCCTTTTTTAATAAGAAATGTCGTAATTTTTGTTTCAATGTGTAGAAGGAAGTATCTAATAGTTCTGGTTGGGTCTCTTATGGCAACACACTTAAAAAAACGACTCAATTTTAGGTGTTGTCTGCTACAAGCCAGAGGAAAGCTTGAGTACTGCTGATATTTCTGACGAACACAACACCTTATCGCTATAACTTTCTAATCCGGAAGTGGTGAACTATAGCTGCTAGTAGTATTATTTATTCTTTTGAGATAGTTTTCTTCATTGTAGATGTGCTTTGTATTTTCTTGTCCCATCTGTATTATGCCTGGGTGTTAATTTTTTCATATTATTGGTAATATTTCTTACGAATTAATATAATCCATTCTGAATGATAGTGGTGAGCAGAAGTGAAAATACTATCAAAACTTTTAATAAAAGTCGTGATACCAAACCGCTCATTATCTAAATGCCCATACCTTTTGTATGCGAGTTGTTGAATAAGTTGTTAGGGGACCACGGTATGTGGTCCCATCTAATAGCAGACTAAGAATGGGCACTCTTTTGCGTCACAATTGTTTGGTAATTATAATATTAAAGGTTGCACAAAAAATGTTGAAAAATTATGGACAGTTGAGAGTGCACGAGTTCGTCTCTTTTGTATGGGTCTTCGATTACAAAATGATTGTTCATTTTTTTTTGTTTTTATAATTAAGCCATTTACTATGACTTGGGTTATAATATAGAGAATGTTCATTGCTATTGATGACAGGACAATAAAATTAGCTATAATTGAAAATAAAAATTTGAAAGTGTGTCCGCTGTTAAATAAAAAAAAAATTAGATTGAAAAATCAAACAATTGATCACAAATTGCAAGACTGTTGTGCAATATTTTCTTGGAGATTTCGTTATACAAATTTGTTTTCAGAGTTGATCAATCCTCACTTTGTGGAATCTACTTGTATTAGTCTTATAGATAAAACCAACTTTTTCTGATTTAATATTAATAGGCATGATGACTGATTTTGAAAAACTGCTCCACGATTTTCTCACGTATATGTTTTATCTACAATCAATGTTATTTCTCTAAGGAAAAAAGTTCTTAAAGGAAAATTTCAACTTTAAAAAACACATTTCAAATTATGCGCCAAAACGCTAGAATAGTAATGGCGTCTGTTTACAGTGTGTAAAAGCCGAATGGAATAAATTCATTATTTCGGTTAGTAAAGTAAAGTAAATCTTTATTTAGCAAAAAAAGCTAATTACAAACATTAACATTACAATATATACATTACTATGTAAGGTTCTTGAGAACAAAACGGAACAAGAAGAAAAATCGTGAACGCTTCCCACAGCACGAAATACATAACAACAAAAAGCAATTCCAAGTCATTTTTCGTCTCTCAAATAATCGCATATTCGTCTATCAAATAAAGTAACCGTATTTACGTTCTTAGCTTCGTCGGGCAAGGTATTATAAAGGCGAACTCCTTCAGAAAATAGTGAGCCCTGCAAAAAGGTTTTATTTACAAACTGAACATTTTAATCATGTGATTTGATCTAGATTTTAGGCTGCCCATCGTTTTTTCCAGTGTATGGATACCCAGTCTTGTCTATCCTTGTGTTACAATATGTAAGAGAGATAGGTAGTACTTCTATTGCTGAGTCTTATCAATGCCATTCCTTCCGGAGTCTTCGGCATACGCTGTGGCCAAAGCACCACACCAAAGAAGCGTATGCTAAGGCGGACTCCAGTATCTTATCTTTTCTTCACTATTACTATGTGGTCTCCGCTTTGCTCATCACTTTTTCACATATTGGATCGAGATAAATTTTCAGTCAATCAATACCTTAACCTCACCATTAATTTTTACAATTTCCTCGAAGTCTTCTAGATTCTAGTCTATAATTACCTTTATTGTCCAAAAGAGGTTCAATTATACTGTCAGAATATAAATTGAAACCCCGACAATTCTGTTGAATCTACCACCACTAAACATTTTTATACAAGACGAATCTAGACACAGGCTTCTATGGTACATTCAATAGCCTTCTTGGTGTGCGTCATCGTTTGTGACGTATATCCGGGTTTTGGGTACCTCGTTTATTTTATTTGCTATTTTGACATATAGCTAACATTAAATTTGATAAATAAAATCATCAGGATAGTATTCAGCCAAATTTGAATAGTCTATGAAATTAATAATTACCAGCTTGTTTTTCCAACTGAAAATACTTGAGAACTTTCAAAATGCTGATGTTTTTGCGTGTATCTAGGCACATTTTTGAATTATTTAAATAAATATAACAATAAGATTACTATTCACTTTTAGACTGTAAACAACAAAGTACAGACCTGACGAGAACTATCAGTGGGATATTAGAAAAAGACGTAAGACACATTGCCGCTACGAAAGATACGCCTTCATCGTATTTTGTGCGCCCGATTGTTAGGTTGCGCTTGCGCGTGATCTAAACATCACCCAATCAAATTGTTGTGAGTCAAAGATTAGGGTTGACGTTTGTAATACGTTTAAACAGTTAATTATTGTGATATTTTGATTATGATTAATCACAGGCCTTTTTCTCCATTTATTCCAAGGTAATGTGTTAGGACATTAACAAACGATGATGAACACCAAAAATGTTATTATATGAACTATACAAAGT
>CAJUYI010007121.1:0-12583 GCA_910591695.1 Galerucella pusilla
ATACCGGTTCCATACACGAGACACATCACTTTGCCAAACGCCAACTCTGTTTGCCACGAACCTTTGAGAATGACCTTCTTCAACTAAAGCCACTATTCTTGCACGGTCAATCTCACTTATGACTTGACGATTCATGTTTGCACTTAAAATCGTAAAAATCAAATGTCTTGAATGTTAAAATGATCGCACTAAAAATGTTATCTTACAAAAAAAAAACTGTAAACATCTGTATATTGCAAGAAATATGGAACATATTGAAATGGTAAACATTGATAAACAAGCCAACAAAAAATTGTTAGCTCAAAAAAATTTCTTCGCATCCGAAGAAGGTGATGCAAAACTTTTGAATCTATGTGTACATGTAATTTAGAAAAGTTTGTCTAGGGGCTATCCATAAACCACGTCACAAAGCTTTTGACTCTTCCTGCCCCTTGTCACATTTCTTGTGACGTAATTTCTGAATGACCCATTCCAAGCTAAATAGAATGTAATTTTCTATTAATTTTTGAAGGAACTTGTTATAATTCAATTTAATTCCCTAAAAAATGAATAATTCCAGAGAAAAACCTTCCAAGAACATAAAAATTTCGATAAATAAATTTCATTTTATTCAAAAACTTTCCGATTGTAAAAATTAACGTTCTCTATATTTTAACCCTTTTGAAAATGTATTAGGTACCCGACGCTGATTACAAACATCACTTTCTCCACTGGGATAAATACGGGATGTGTGTCAGTGCACTTATTCAGTGTCATTTCAAGTCTCATTTTTGGGACTACTTAGTGTATTTATTAAGGGGTTTGCACAGTTGGAATATGTTTAGTTGTTTTTTTCTCGATAATGACAAAAAATTATTGAAAGTTTAATTGTAGTATGGAAAAAAGGTTTTATCTAATTCCGCTATCAAATGTGACACTTTACGTCACTCCTTAACGTCACATTTTTCATAACCTTCATATATCAGTTATGAAAAGTAGTTATGTAAAAACTTTACGTAACTGTTTATGTTTCAACATAGAGTTTCAAAGAATAATTTATTAATTAGGTAGGTACTGTCAAAACTGACAATTAATTCATTATTTAAACTGTACAATTAACCCATTATTTTAATTCAATAGTATTTTGAGATTTATAAACATTGAAAACATTATTCAGGACACAGATATTTAAAGGACTTAAGTCAATTTTCTGGGTGAATACATCATAGTAACAATACTTCTAAAACCATTTGATTCCACTTCAATATTATCATTGTAATTGAAGATTTTATTGAATATTATGAAAGCGCGGAATTAGATAAAACGTTGTACCTAAACACGATCCGAAGAGAGCGACATTGTTCAACACGCGTAATTTGCAGAACTCGCTAGCGCTCGTTTTGGCAAATATTACGCTTGTTGAACAATATCGCTCATTTCATAACTAATTACGTAAATATCTATTTCCACTAGCTGTGAAGTTGACAATTATTGCTTCTTCTAGGTTCCGATTTAAACATTTTCCTTATTCAAACATTCACTTTTATGTTAATATTTTTTAGTTACAATATAAACACAGAAAAATAAAATAGTGTGAAGTGTTTATAAGCGATAATATTCTTCGTAGCGCCGTATGGTATACTCGAAATGATAATGTTAAAACACACAAATTCGGGGGAAAGCAGTGCAATATGGTTAGAAAAGTGTCATTTATTTAAGCTATCAATACCGTTATCTTGATATAAGCGATATATAATAAATAGAAAAAGTTTGACGCGGGATCTATGTATGTTTGTTTTAGAAATTAACATGTAATTGATGATTGTCGATATGGAAAACATTCTAAACAATTTATTTCCAACAAAATTTTTTATTGATTGAATAATAGCTATTTATGCCATCAGTTACGAAATGCTCACAAGTTACACAAAATTTCATTTCGTAACGTATTGCATACAAGATTTTTTCTAATTTTGAAGAAAGTACTAAAAAAATAAAATTTAATATAATTGATAAAAATTTGGAAAACATAAATTTAGTTTGTTGCTGTTACTTCATGTTAGTTGTCAGTTTGACATTTTGTAAAAAAGTCTAGACGGAAGGCTTTTAGCGAGATTGATGTATGTTTAGTTTTATTTTTTAAAAATGAGTGATTCAAGTTCTGAAGAGCTAACAAGCGATATTGAAGAGGCAGCAGGTAATGCTCTATTATCAGTAATTCCCAAAAAGTCAAAGGCAGTTTATGATTTGGCATACGAAAAATTTGTTACGTGGTGTGATGAGAAGAAAATTAAACATGTTAATGAGAAAGTTTTACTTGCATATTTTGAGGGTAAGAAAGATTTAAAAGCTTCCACATTATGGACACTTTACTCAATGTTAAGGTCTGAACTAAATCTGAAAAGGAATATTGATATTAAAAAATATACAAATTTGGTAGCATATATTAAAAGGCAAGCTGACGGGTACAGTGCTAAAAAGTCAAAAGTTTTTATTAAAGAAGATTTTGCCAAATTTTTAGTGGAAGCTGATGACAAAGAATACTTAACAGCTAAGGTTGCAATGATAATTGCAATGGCAGGAGCATGCAGAAAAGCAGAATTAACATTTCTTCCTGTTGAAAATGTTATAGACGAAGGAAGCCATTTTCGTGTTGATATCCCACCTTCAAAAACAAAAGTTATACGGCAGTTTGCAATTACCACTGGAGACATTGAAAATACGAATCTTTTTGAAATTTTAAGAAAATATATTAAGTTGCGTCCCCCAGGTTCTTAAACACAACAGATTTTTTGTAAAATATGCGAATGGAAAATGTACCAGAAATCCTGTGGGAATTAACACATTAAGCAGTCTGCCAAAAGTTATTGCACAATTTCTTGGTCTTTCAAATCCTGTTCTATATACTGGCCACTGCTTCAGAAGAAGCTCTGCCACTTTTCTAGCAGACAATTTAGCTGATATTTTAAAATTAAAGAGGCATGGAGGTTGGAAATCTACCACTGTTGCGGAGGGATATGTTGAAAATTCCATAAATAATAAAAAACTTATAGCGCAAGAAATATTTGGTGAAACATCTAATACAATGTGCGCCGCTTCCCAAATAACAGCAAGTTCGAGCAATGAAAAAAATATGTCGTCGGGAATTAATTTGAATAATTACAATAATTGTGTTATCAATATTTATAATAATTAATTAATTTATAATTTATGTTTTTAGCTTGTATTATAACAGTTTAATAAATAGAATAATTCTTTTTGTCACTTATTTTGAAATAAATTTTTTCGTCACCAATTGCATAAAATTTTACTTTATGCAACTAGTTACAAAAAGTAAGACGTTTCATAATGTCAATCAGTTTTAAAAAGTGTCACTTTATATGTCAAAATTAGCAAAAATCAATTTTTAATAGAATTAACTTTTATCCCATCAATTCGGAAGGCCCTTAATGATAATAAATAGCCACGGTACCGAAAGGGCCTTAATGTACAACTCCATTACAATCAAAAGGAGTTAGTTACAGGGCGATCGGTAACTAAGGGACGAAATTCAATTATCCAACGCAAAGCACTCTCGACTTTGCAATTAGAGGACAACAGAGCCCTTATTAGGTTATGCTCGATGCCCTTAATACGCGTACACACGATGATAGTTGTTTGGTAAAGGGTTCAAATTAGGTATAATAGTGTTTCGTATGTCTTTATATTATTTAGTCGGGAAATTGATGTTTGCTGTCGGGGTTTAATTTTATAAAAAAGAAAAGATAAAGTGGAGAGAAAAAAAGCAAGTCATTTTCCGGAGATGGAATATATGATGTCCGCTTTCCAAAACATAATGATGGCATATATAATCTTCCTAAATTCTTCAATAAAATCCGCTGGAGCTTGCGACGCAGCTTGCAAGAAAATCGGAGAGTACTCGGGTCTTTTACGTTGATTTGTGTAAGTGTTCCGCGGTATCTGAGTCTTTTGAAATCATTAGGTGTGTTCTTTTTGACTGAGATCTCAGCTCACTTCAGTTGAAGTGATCTGAGATAAAGTGATGTGAGTAAGCACCAAAAAGAACGACCTACTCAATTGAAACACGAGATCTGCCGTCACATGCGTGAATAAGAGACATAAAACATATATGTAAACATAACCTATCTGGAATCTAGATCTCCAATAACCACGCTTGATTCATCCCCTCCACTTTATTTCCGACTCAAGTCCAACTGATACCCCCTTACATCACATTCAGCATCGGTGAAGGGGGAGGAAAAATCTCAGCTCACTTCGAAGTGAGTAAATCAAAAAGAACGCACACATTACCGATGTGAGCTGAGATTAACTGAGATCTCAGTCAAAAAGAACACACCTATTATTGACCGAGCATACCTACTATACTATATCTGAATATTGATTGATTATTGATCTAGGTTAATAATAAAAAATTATTAACCAATAAAAGAGAAATTCAAGTTGTCAGTTGGCTAGAAGAAGCAATAATTGTCAAGTTCACATCTAGTAGTGAAAGAAATATTTAATATATACTTCACACTTGACCCCTAAAAATTTCTCGATTCAAGTGAATTTTCTATTTGTTGTCATTTGAGATAAACATTGTTTTGTCAAGACTTTCCTAGTTTATGATTTAATATTTCATGTCACGCCAAATATATAAATAGTGACGTAACAGAAGCGTAAGGGCATGTAAGAAAAGTCACATCTGTTCTTATGAATAATCTATTGGAACAAAGTGGCTGCTTGCCTGTTTTTCTTAATTATTTAAACAATTTCAAGGTTTAATGTGTCGTTAAATATGATAGAAATTAGAAGGGGATGTTATTATAAAATTTTGGGAATTGTCGTTGTGCTTCAAACACACCTGTGACTAAAATGTAATCCTTTGAATGAAAATCCTGTAGGGAATAAGATGCTACGGTTTTTGTCAACAAATTTCCAGTCAATATTCTCCGATACGACTGCCAAAAATGAGACATTCTGTATATATTCCTATAAATGGTAAAGATTTTCTTGAAAAAAAATGTCCAGTACCAAAAAATAATACAAAATTATACACCCCAACATTTCTTATTCTATAGATATGTTCGGTAGACTTCACGGCCCAAAATTCTATCAAAGCTCTAATGTCATTTCAATAACACCACGGTCTACTGACACTAGATGGAGTGGTAGTATACTATTATAGGATTAGAGTATTGAAATTTTGAAACTGCGAATGAGCAACCAACAGATTTTTAACACAGTGGTGGAGAATTGTTTAATTTCAAGAGTGAAAATATTAAATTGCTTACAATGGATGTAAGAGGGTCAAATTTGACGGTTTTATTGGAAAGGTTTTGGCTTGAACGGATGGAATTGCTACGTTGGGACATTTAAGATCTTTTGTCACTGCCCTACATCTATTTTTGTTGCTTGCAGTTCTCATAGACTTTAAATCAGGCCAACTATCAAACGTAAGACAGATTCTGGCTGGTTTTTGGCCGTTTTTGGGGCTCAAAAAACTGCTGCTAATGAATTTGGATGCTCTAGTGCTTAGGATCTCAATATGGCTCGTTAAATGGCCGAATTTAGCCTGAATTATTTGCGTTTTTAAAACATTTCAACTCCGAATTTCTAGAACTTTCTTTACGTTAGGTTGGAGCGCTGGGGGATCGCGACGCAAAAGATCTGACCGTTACGTTACTTTGTTACGTTATGTGCCTTGAGCGCGTGCGCTTTCGCGCTTTCTCCTCAGTCTCAGAGCTAGTCTTTCGGCGCAAAATGTTGATTGTCAACATACATTGTATTATTAATTACAGTTAATAATATACTTAATATGTACTTTATCTGATTCAGGACAACGCTAGACCTTATTAAGCGAGATGCGTCAGTGAATACTTGACAGAAGTTGGCATTGAAAAAATGAACTGGCCAGCATGTTCTCCGGACGCAAATTCTATAGAACATGTGTGGGACATGTTAGGCAGACGTGTTAGAAGTCGTGCTATAACACCAACCACACTAAATGAGCTTCGTGTAGCTCTTCAAGAAGAATGGGAGAATATTCCTCAGAATGCAGTTCGTGAGCTCATTAGTGGGATGCCACGCCGTATGCAAGCAATAATTAGGGCTAGAGGAGGAAATACCAAATACTAAAGTCTATTTTATGTGTTAAATTTTGTTTTCTGTACCTCTAAAGTTTGCTGTTGTTAACATAAATTTTACCAAGTATACATGTATTTTTCCTTTATTTATGTCATTGTTTATTAAGTTTAGTTTAAGTAACATATTCTTGTCTTTTTATACCAGGAGGAAGTTTTTTGTTGGTAAAATATAAAAAGTGTAAACTAAAAGCCAAAATAATAAACAAATATAGCCGATTTTGAGATTTTGAGGCCCGTTTTTTTTTGCACCTGAGTGTATGTATGTGTATTTATTTATTGATTCAAAAAATTTGATTATTGTTTAAAAGGAACTAAAGTTCTTACCGTGTGTCCTGTGACACGTTCTTCAATTTTTTTAAATAAATTAAAGTCGTTACACCTCTGGTTGAAAATCATCCGGTTTGGCCGGTTCCGTACAAAACGACAAAAGCAAATCGGACGAGTATATAGAATAGAAGAGACACAGGGCATCAAGTAGGCGTGAAGGGTCTAACGATCGGCCCAAAACAAAACACGGTAGCTGTACTGTGGCGGTTTCTACGAGCCACGTTTCTGACGCAACATAGCGTTGACTGGTCGGGGATTTAACGCTACATTTAACGTTTACACGTTAACAAGACATAGCCGACTGGGATTTTCGATTTCGGAATTTTTTTTTTTAGTCTTTTCGAGAGCTACCGGTTAGAATAGGAGGATTATTTATGGGGTTCTAATCACGTTAGACTCCAAATCGGCGGTATATTATATACAGAGGGAGCTAAAAATTATTGTACATCAGTCAAATGCAGTCTTATCATGCGGGTCATACGGTTCAACAAAGACATACTCAACGTTTTTATGTTTTCTTTTACTGCGTTTAATCATAACTTCCAAACAAAATCCGTGAGTTGAATAAGACAGGCTTATGCAATTTTGACGTGAGAAAAAAGGATATGGATTTAGTTTGCAGCGATTCCAAAAAGTCTTTCACCAGCGAAGGTTTTATGTAAATGTCAGTCAATTCAAAATGACAATATGAATAATAAGAAGCAATTTTCCGGTATTTTGCATCCTCAAGCAAAAAAAAATGGTACATAATCTGATAGATTATTTCGAGAATGAATGAAAACAGTGGAAATTCGTCAACCAATGTGCAGGAAACATCAACCATATCATTATTTTCTCCGGGTATATTTGTAATCTCACATTTTGGTAACTTCTGTGTCTTCTGATTTGATACATATGGTTAGTGACCTTTGAACCCGCATGATAAGAGCGCTTTTGACTCTATACAGTTTGGAAACCACTTATGGAATAAAATTCTTTGTCATTATTTTTGAAAATTATAAAAAATACCGAGACACGTCAACTTTTGAATTGAGTGCCATAGTCGGTGTTGTTATTCTTTAATGAAACACCCTGTATATTTGCATATTTTTGAAATCCTTTTAATGAACCGATTCCAACAAACTAAATAATGTATGGTCAATTATGAATTATATAGGGTGAAATTTTTATTTTTACAGTTATTAAACACATACATAAAATACCTGATGTATTTGATTTTAATACATTAAAATAAATGCTCAAAATGTTCTCACCTAGTTGTTGGCAATAGCACAGTCTCCTATAGAACTCCTCCTTAACTTTGTTTAATGAGGTGAAATATTCCGTATTTCTGTAGTTATCCTGTCTTTGAGGTCTACAATGCTAGTTGGTTGTGTTGCATATACTTTGTTCTTGAGATAACCCCACAGAAAAAAATCTAACGGCGTGAGGTCTGGTGATCTAGCTGGCCGCTCAATAGTATCTCTTCGTCCAATCCATTTATTGGGGAAGATTTCATCTAAATAAGTTCTTACCATTAAAGCATAATGGGGTGTTGCCCCATCTTGCTGGAACCAAACATTTTCATTCGGTAAGCTAGGATCTATTGCGTTGGGATATAAGTTTGCCAACGCAGGAATAACTTCATTTCTAAGCATATTTAAATATTTTCCAGCTGTCAAATTTCCATCTATAAATATAGGACCAATAATATGGTCGCCTATGATACCGGCCCAAACGTTCACCTTTTGAGGGTACTGAGTATGTGTCTTACGCATCCAATTAGGATTCTCTGCTGACCAATATCTACAGTTTTGTCGGTTTACCTCTTCATTTAATGTGAATGTTGATTCGTCAGAAAAAAGAATGGTACCAAGAGCTATCTCATTTCTGTTCAGCTTATTCATCAATCTTTCGCAGAAATCCATTCTACGATCTGGATCGTCTTCTGTTAACTTCTGCACAAAAGTTAATATGTAGGGATGAAGTTTTTCTTTATGAAGACATCTTAGAACAGTTGTATGACTAACATTATTTTCACGGGCAATTTGACGTGTACTTGAAGTTGGATTCTCTTCGACACTTGATAAAATATCCACTTTCACATCATCTCCAACGAAGTGTGGTTTTCTTTTCAATGGTTTGAAATGTCCAAGTTCTCTGAATTGTGCATGAATTTTAGACACAGTACTTTGTGAAATATTAGGCAATTCGGGATACCTGTGATTAAATAAGTTTGCCACTTCAACTTGACTTCTGCAGTTATCCCCGTACCCGATCATCATTAAAATCTCAACTAGGTGAGTTAACTGTATAAACCCTCACTTCGTGCAATTTACACATTTTTACAAATATATTGTGGAGTCATTTAAAAACAGTTAGTTTCATTTAAAACCATATCAACTAGGTGAGTCTCAGTTAAATATTTCATTGTTATGTCGACAAGGAAAAAATGTTTGACAAAGAATTTACTTTTTCAGTATAAACTGTCAACACATCAACATTTGACAGAATAGAAAACAATCCACATTATTTACCGATTTAAAACAATCCACATTATTTACCGATTTTGTCTAATTATTGGCGTTTTTAGGCAATTTTTAGGTATTTATGATAAAATTCATGGGCGTAGCAGGTTTTGTTTAATATACAAATACGTCTAATAATTAGTTAGTTTAGATTTTTGATAAATCCACATTTAGCTAATTTAAAAAAGTACCATTATTTCAAGTGTAATAAATTATTAATTTTAAAATTTCACCCTGTATAATTTATAATTGACCATACATTATTTAGTTTGTTGGAATCGGTTCATTGAGAGGATTTCAAAAATATGCAAATATACAGGGTGTTTCGTTAAAAAAAAACACCGACTATGGCATACTTGCGTGAATCACCCTGTACATTTAAATTTATGTTTACATAACGCACAACTCAATTCAAAAGTTGACGTGTCTCGGCATTTTTTATAATTTTCTAAAATAATGACATGAAGAATTTTATTCCATAAGTGGTTTCCACACTGTATATATATATTTTAGTTCACAGTAATAATGAAATAACGCTCCGTATATTACTTACTAGGAAAATATCAAAGAACGTGTAGTAAAAAAAAGGAAATGTTGGTACTTGAAATGATAATACCAGAGACGAATGTATTCGTCTTTTTTTTTCAAGATGTTCTAGAGTGTTCATTTTGAAGATAGTGCGGCGTCTTTGATAATTTTTCTATCAAAAGCCACGACAAGCCGGCGAAGATAAGATAAAAACAGTTTTTTTCCAGATATTTGCTAGGAATGTAAATATATACAGGGTTAGCGCGGTTTTTAATTTATCATTTAGCATTTCTGAGGATCCAAGAGTATCTGAACACCATGTGTGCAGTAACAATTGCAATTTGTGAAATGGAACAAGTCAATTGTCCAAATTATTAATCTATTTTCTCTCTCTACCTCCACCTATTACACCTAACTCAGCTTATTATACCATTGCGAGAGACGTATCAAAAGAAAAGGTTTTATATTTACTGTTTTCTCTCTATTTACTTCAACCAATCACAGGCCGACACTTAAAAGAAAACATGGTGGATAATAATACAAAATTATCCCCAAAAATTTACTTAATTATTACTTGTTAGTGTCAGATGATAGAGATTGATATAAATAATGCAACTTTCGTAAGAGTTAGCCGGTTATTTTTTTTCAAAATTATCGGGCACGGAAAGTGAACGGAGTGGAACTAGTAGAAATGCAGCACAAAAGATGCGGTCAATAACAACACAATAATATTTAATAATATCTTACAAAGTTAGCGTATACTGGGTGGTCAAAAAATTTAAGTGCCTCGACAACTATGGCCATTGGCACTATACAAAAGACAAAAAGACAATATTATAAATACATACACTATCTTAAAACATAAAATATGTTAAATACTCGGTAAAATATCAATCTAGTTTATATTTTGTGGTAGAGGTTAGTTGATTTGAGGAATTTCAATGTCTTTGAATATACTATACATAATATTTGTTCTGATTTATTTTGAAATGTTCAAATTCCAAATCGGCAAATATTAAAAATCAAAGCATATGAGTCAGGTAGTAACAACATTATCTGATGTACCTATTGAAATTAAAATTGTGTATAGATTTTATCAATTTACATCGAAAGTGATAAGACATATCAGCCTAGGTAATATATTTTTTTGTAAGTTCAAGTATCAACATTTATGATAATTTGTTATCTGATGGCTTTAAGAAAAAACTTGAGTGTTATGACAGTGTCAAGGATGATGGTAATTTGTTATTTTTTGTGTACCTACACATCGATCCTAGGTAGTTAATTTTCGAAATTTCAAAAAAAATCACTTTAATTTTATAGAAAATAAGAAATACTAGTATAAAATCTACAAAATATTATCCTTATTTTCCCTTACGAAGCCTCTCTTCACTAGAAATTGCAAAATAAAACAACTATTTTGACTTTAAAATGTATTCCGAAAACATAAAAAGTAATTAGCTGACTCACAACAATAATATACCTACTTTTGTTTAAAACAAACTTATCAAGTCATCCGGCAAAACCAAAATAAAACTCAAATCGCGTCAAGCACAACTCCCAGTTCCTGTTTTTCATAAAATTTATGTACTTCCTACTGTTTTCAAAACCATATACAAACATACACACACGCTTCTTCTATTATTCTTAATTTCCCATCACTTTTGGCTCTCCGTTTCACCGAACGAGGTCATCGTAAGCAAATTGACTTTGTATGTTTCGGAAATTGTTAACATTTAGTGGCATTCTGCCCTGACAATTCGCCAGATACCGAACGACACAAGATACACGATACAAGAAAACAAAAACATGTCGATAAAACTCCCGAACGATTATGATGGAATGTAGGAAACCATTTGGTTTATCATAATCTTCACGGTTAGGTATATAAAGAATGTCTCAAAATAATATTCCTCTACTTTAAAAATCATAAAATTTGAAGTCCGCCAAAACGCGCTTTACGTCATAAAGATGGCTGCCCCATGGGGTGACGTTATTTGTTTACGTTCTTATTCGTGTATCACACTCTGGGTTCTTGTGACCTAATTTGTTTCTGGAAGCTTTAAAAATGGATAATGCCGAAAAAAAACTTTGTATTCCAAGTATTGCATTGTTCCAGAGTGTAAATCAACGTCTATTAAAACTCCAGACAAAATATTTGATACTTTACTTGGTGGCGCAAGCAAAAATACACTTAAGAGAAGAGCATTACTTTTGTTTCTGAAGACCATTTTAATGTAAGTACCCACTTTTATGCTGGTAATTTTTATTCTTAAATAGTTTGAGGTTATGTACCTATATGTCTAGGAATCAACCATAAAAACATCATTTTCTTACGACCACACATCGAAATATGGTTGGTATATATTATATAAATAAAACATAGTTTAAATCGTACTTACGATAATGCTTTAACTCCTCTTATATCCTCTGCATTAAAGCAGCTGTTTGACTTCATAAATTCAAGCAGCATAAATGAGTCTACTTTGGGCAAGTTATCAGTTTGTGCTTTTACAAAACCTTCGCTAGCCATATCTTTACTCACAAAATATGAAAGAATCGTCACTGAACACTGAACTAGTAAATAAAATATATTCTTCCAAAAGTTTTAAAATATTCTCGAAAAAATCGAATATTAATGTTCACTTTCCACTTTACGTTGACTTTTAGAAATAAAAAAAAGCACACACAAACACGTAATAGTCTCAAACAAACATATAAATGATATTTTTACGTCGATGAAGCAATTAATAGCTGATTAAAATACAATATAAACACACAACTACCCATAACCTAATGCAATACCGGCCATATTGACATAAGTAAACACAAGAGATATGACATCACACGTATCATCGGTAGCGTTCGCAATTCCTCGGGTTGTGGTCGGAAAGTGCGTTGAAATTTGAATTTTATTTTAAAATTCGGGAGTAATTTCCAATGGAAACTGATTTATTTCCTATTATTATAGTCTGTACAGAAAGTACGAGGAGTAATAAACCCTAATTAAGTACCTATGCAAAACCTTTACAGGGAGCACCATGATCCAGGTAGATCGACCCCGTATTTGTTTCAGTTGTAGCAAAGTTTAGG
>CAJUYI010007123.1:0-12576 GCA_910591695.1 Galerucella pusilla
ACGTCCTGATTATATCCTTCAAAGTTTTTATTCTCCGGGTGTAGATCGAGTCCTGACGTGACTCCTTCGGGGATGTTGTCTGGAGTTGTCCTTTTTACAGTTTTTCATTAGGGTATTGATTATTTCATGAAGAGGAATAATTTGCTGCTTAAAATTAGCCAACTAGTTGAAATTATTTGAATAAAAATGACATTAGTTTGAAATTCGCGCTCAACCAAAAATGACTGATGATACGTTCATAATAAGAGTAATAACAGTAAAAAGAGAGAGATAGATGGGTGGACAATGTGGACATACATATTTGAATGCCCATCGTCGTATGTCCACTCAGTTCGGGCTGCTTCGCGAAATTTGTCAACAGGGTTGTCAATTTGCATAATATTTCCTTTAATTTACGATCATAGGTCAAATATTTTATAAGGATTTTTTTAGTGTGATAGTTATACAGATACAATTATTCGATAATTACTTGTTTTAAATCAATTTTATTAACATTAAAAGAATTATGCAATTAAAAAGATTATAATGTATGAAAATCATACCATAAATATATACTTTTTTTCACAAACCATATCCTTGGCAACCATGCACAATAACGGTGACGGCTAACCTAACCTAACATAATCAAAACGTCAAAATCACTTGTAATCTGTTCTCAAAATTCATAACGCCATTTTTGTTTGCTTCATTGTTTGAAGGTGTTCAATCGGCGATATTAATTGTGTTATTTGACTAATCGATTGTGCGTTGTGGTAATATTAACTATGAAAATATAGTGGTATAGATTATTATTCTTATAAAATGATTAAAACATCACGGCGGAGTGTTTTGTTTATACAGAGACTGTCCAAATGAATTTTATTCGGAAATAAAAATGAAGTTCTTTCGATTTCCAAGGGATGAGAGTATTTAATTCAATATCCCGGCCTATGATATAAGAAATTTTAAAGTTTTTGATATTAACTTCGATGCTACAAATTATAATCAAAATGCATAGGTGTATATTGTATTCCCTTTGATAATAAATAAATTAAGAAATTGAAATTAATCGATGAGTACGAAAAACACCCTATATTATGGTACGCCAAGCATCCACAACATTTTTCAAGAAATTTAAAGTCAGATTCCTAGGAGATAATTGCATATAATTTAGAAATGGATATTTAGCTCTTCTCAACTGGAGCACATATCTTCGCGCACAAATATGAACTTGCAAATAAAATTTATGTCGAAACTAAAATAACTCACACGAACGTGTGTGGGCGCAAACTGTTCGTGTGCATAAAGATGCTCAAGTCAGTACCTACGCACCTTTACACTCAAGGTGTTGTGTTGTGAACGCAGAGACAATGTTGGTCTAGACAAGAGCCTATTTTCCCGACATATTCCAACGTTGCTAAATTTAGTAGTAACATAACAATATTGAAATAAATGTAAATATCAGAAAATAAGAAATATAAAACTAAAAAAAACAAGAAAACTCAGGCCCAAACCCGGTTGATCAAACTGTAACTATGTATAGAAATATCAGAAAATAAGAAATGAAAAACTAAAAAAAAAACAAAAAAACCCAGCATCTAACACCCCGCTTTCCAAACATAGTTTTCCATAATTCCCAATTTCTTTTACTCGGATACTAGTAGTTGCTTTGCATTCTCAATTGCAATTATTTTTCTTTTGATTCATTATTGACAGATCCACAAAGTTGGTATAAAACAAAAACTTCTTCTTTATTGTTATTTATTTTATTTTACTTTATTTTATGCGTCCAAAACAGGATGAATACTAAAAACTTACCAATACAGGACTGGTTTTGATTGATTTAAATTTCTTACCTGAAACAAAAAATTCTAATTAGTATTCAATAGTCATTTTAATTATTCAGTAATTTTTATAGCATAATACAGGCACGTATATAGGATCTGGTTTTGCCCCAGACGAGAATATGTCAAGGTCATAGGCATTAGATGAAAAGTGAAAATTGTAACGTAAAAAAACAGGTTTTGTTAGAGGAAAAGGAAAATTATGATATCATAGTTTTTCTAGTATGTGGCTGGGATGGCACTCACTTGGAAGAGCGTCTGCCACTTTATTAGCGGATACTGGAGCTGATTTCTAGATCTTAAGCGACATGGCGGATGGAAATCTGCTATTTTTGTGGAAAATTATGTAGCGGAGAGGGTCAGCAATAAAAGGGAAGTTGCAAATAAAATTTCATTCAATATAACAAAGCCAGAAGTCTCCAGTACAGAGTAACAGTAAACTTGGTTAGAGGTGGAGAAATTGTGGAGTCAGAGCATTTCATGTCAAGATACACGTTTTGTCCTTCAAAACTGTGTCAAAATGCGTTGTTTTAATATAGGGAGGGAAAATAGTTATTTATGTACAAAGGCAGTGAAGTGATTCTCCATCGGACGAGTCTGAAATTATGACGTGGTGCTTAAAATTTTTTATTTCCAACTGCTCAAAATTCAGAATTTAAAAAACAGGTATATTCCATTGCATTTTATTATGATAATAGTTATTTAATTAGCAAGGCAGTAAATTGGCAGACAGTAAATTGAATTTTATTATGCACAGTTTAAAATGAAAGTGTCGCTTCTTGCTTGTTTATATCGGTCGACTTCGATACGAATCGAGTATATTATTATGACAGTTTGAAAACGAGCAATGTCAAATGCAATTCAGGAACCTTTAAAAATCTGTTTCAACTAGTAAATCAATCAATTTTATGAATAAAACTAATTTTTTATTATATTTATTCTAATTTGATCGTCACACGACCAAACAAACGCGAAATCGTTGCAAAATTGTTGTCGATTGGAACTGTGTCAATATTTACGGGAAATTCAATTTTTAATCGGGATGATGTAGAGAAATTGTTTTTTCATAGATGCAGTTGAAATTTCATAGGGGCCAACGAATATGCTGCTGCAAAATTGGAAACGGTTAATTGAAACTTTAAAAATCAGTCAAACGTTAAAAAACCGTAAACATTGAATTACTGGAATAGGTTTCTATTTTCCGATAGAGATAGGTAGACAACATATTTTTGGTGGGTGATTTTTCGAAATATCTAACGAGTTTGGTATAGAATACGTCGTAAATTATTTATAATAATGATATTTATAATAAAAAATGATTTTTAATAAAATAGTGCAGCATGGGTAATTATCGTTTATGCTTTAGCGTTTCCAAGGTGATTTGAAAATATTTTCTTTTGATAAGTTGTCAATTTGATAATTATAAAAAATTAGGTTTCAAAATTTGAAAAGAAAATTATTCAATTGACCAATTATTAAAGGATAAAATGTGCCTCAAAGTACCAAAAATGATAAAAAATCATCTTATCGAAAGTAATTACACAAGTGATACACTGATACAAATAGAAGAAGTGAAATAAGCAATACAAAAGTTAAAAAGAGGTAAAGCAGCGGGTTACGACAATATTACCGCAGAAATGTTACAAAGTCTAGGAGGAAGAGGGATACAAATGCTTACTAAATTGTTTCAAAGAATATGGAACGAAGAAAAAATTCCGAAAGATTGGGAAGTAGGTATTACATTGCCAATTTTCAAAAAAAGAGAAAAAACTAATTAAAAAACTGAGAAGAAATCAAAAAGTGTATCTCGGCTTTATAGATATTCAAAAAGCCTTCGACAGCGACCCCAGAAATCAAATATGGAAAAGTCTAGAACAAAGAGGAGTTGGATCAAAACTAAGAAATAACATTAAATGCATTCACGAAACAACCAGAAACCGGGTAAGGAAAGATAATGAAGAGTCCGATGATTTCATAACAAAAGAAGGATTGAGACAGGGACGAGTACTTAGCCCGGCATTATTCATAATGATAATTAATGATATTTTGAAGGAAGTAAAAACAAAAGTTAAACAAATTCAAATAGGTTATAGAAATATGGAAGTAGTTGTAATATTTGAATGCGTTTTTGCCGACGATTTAGTATTGTTTACTAGAAACGAAAAAGAGCTGAAACATAATTTAATAACATGGAAGCATATATTGAAACAACGAAACATGAATATGAATATAGAAAAGACAAAAATAATGGTGGTGGGACAAGAAGAAGAGCACCTTAATATAGAAATTGATGAAATGCCGATAAAGCAAGTGAAGAGTTCCAAATATCTGGGAGTAGATATACAAAACAATGGAAAACAGGAAGCAGAAGTGAACGAAAGAATAAGTGCAGCAGTCAAAGTATATTACTCATTAAATCGAAATTTCCTGGGAAGAAAAGAAATTACAACTAAAACCAAATTGAATGTGTACAAGTCAGTCTTTCGACCAATCCTTGTGCATGGTAGTGAAAGCTGGGTACTTACAAACTCACTCAAAAGCAGAATACAACCAACAGAGATAAAGTATTTACGCAGGGTCAAAGGTGTCACCAGAAAAGATCGAATGCGGAATGAAATAATGAGGGAAAACCTAAACATAGAACCAATACTGAAAACAATCGAAAAACAGCAGATGGTTTGGGCACCTTTGTAAAATGGAGAACAGTAGACCAGCAAAAATGATTTGGCAAGCTAGAGAAGTAAGCAAGAGAAAAAGAGGTCGCCCAAAGAAAACATGGGATAACACAATAGCCCAAATTTTGAAAGAAAAAGGAATTACATGGACAGAGGCGGCGAAAAAAGCTAGAAATAAAAAGGAATGGCGGAAGTTTGTCCACGAATAAGCGACACACACGACACCCACAGCGGGTACAAACGGGTTTATGATTATATATATACCTATTATAAATTCAAGTGTGGCAACGTAGCCTAAAATTGTCATCTGTCACTGGACGATTGACTTGGGAGAAAAACGAAGCTCCCCGAGTCACTTCCAAGTCCAGTTGCGTGTTTAGGAATAAGGTTAATCATTCGCAATTGTTGAATACTTTTTATAATTACAAGTTTATGGTTTTGTACCTGAAACTGAAGCTCTACCTTACTGGTTATCTTCACAAATCATTGTAACAAATGGAAATATTGTACAAATTGTAATATAGCGTAAATAGTTGAAGTGATGTCGCGTGCTTTCCTTCATCCGTCATTTTTCATGTTTAGCCATAAAATAGACTGAACAAATTTGTTTCTTCGGAACTTCTACTATTATTATGGACTCGGCACTACTAATCAGAGGCTTCCAGAATGAAAGTAAACAATATGAGAAATGTATTTACCTCAAGGCTGTTGGGCACAACTCAAACGGATGAATGAAAGACGGGTCTTTAACCCAGTATTAAAAAAATACTTTTCCAGACCGTTAAATATCTCTTCGGGATTTTCTACTACAGTGTATTTTTATCATATTGATAGCTGAAGTGCTCATTGTAAACTCAAAAACGTGTTTGACACACTTTAGGGTGATTGAAAAAAATAAACAGAGTTGTGAGCTCTTCTTTATGTGGATAAGTTTTCAGTTAGCAGCTTTCGCTAGATTCATCCTGTATATTGAAACGCAGGTAGCGAAGACAGTGGAACACGAATACCATTACCATTAAAATATATTTAGAAGTGATAAAGTTGCCGTGACAGAGCAGTGTGGTTGGGTAAGAATAAGATCCCAGATTATACAATTTAATTAATTTGGGTTTCAGGCTTCCACGCACAAATATCCTACTTATTGTCCATATTTATTTCCTTCTGGAGAAATGAAGATACAATCGATTTATTTCATCCTGTCTAAATTCCAATGTCCGCCTATGGTTTATTGCGGTTTTAGGGTCTTTTACCTGAAATCCTGCTATCAATATAAAAAAAAACATTAATGAGAATAATATTTATGGTCATGACAACAGGCCTGCTACTTTACAAAATTTACGAGCTTGAATTCAACAAATTATTGAAATTGTTACAACTGCAATGTTATCAAATACACGATAGGTTTAATCCACGCCCATGGTCAACTTTTTTGCTGTAAATCGTTTGGTTTATTGACTAAACTCATAGTTCGCGAATTCTCATTTTGTATACAGTTAATACAGTATAAACTGAGTATATGAAAGTAATAAACTATACCCTCTCTTATCGGCTTATAACTTTATTTTTCTGTACTATTACAGTTTGTGTTTCCTTCTTAACTCGTACTACTCGGAATTCATTACTCGACAATGAAATCTCGCCTCTTCATAGCTTCAAAATCCTCTTTATTTTTCCTTTTCAAATCCGGTTGTTGATAAAATTGACGACGCGCCTTCAATAGTATTTTCGACTCAGAGAACGAGCGGTTGAATCTTTGGCAGCGTTTTTTTTATGCGGGTTTTAGTAGCGAGCTTTATCTGGGATATACTTCCAGATAGATTTCGGAGTAATGTCATTTTATTAGTAAGACGATTTTCTTTTGAAATCCCTTGCACTTTTCTACCAGGCAGAGGACAGTCTATCTAGACTGCTCAAGTTTTGTTGACAAAAGTGATTCTTCTGTGTACAGGAAACAAAATAACCTGGACCGGTCACAAGTCAACTCTATTCAGGGTCGGTAACGGTGTGAAGAGTGAACGAATTTGTTTATCTAGGAGTACTAATAACTAGCAAGGCCCTGAAATGAGGTCAAGAATCACGAAAAGCAAAAGAAAGTTTGGAATGTCTCAGTGAATCAAGCACTCTAACAAAAAAAGCAGGGGGACAACTGAATGGTGGAGAAGGAGAACCAATAGACGAGTGAAAATGTTGAAGGAAGAACTAAAACTAACATTAAATATAAGAATAAAAGAGGTTAAGGTGGTTAGGACACGTAGAAATGTTAAGAAAGGGGAGAATAGGATTATAATGATTGCGAAAATTGAAGAACGGCCGAAAAAAAGATAGTTCGGAAGTGTGCTGTTACCATTTAACGGTGTAGGGTATGAGGTTAAATCTGTATTGTGGACAATATTTTTCAATGTACGTTTTCTATAATTTCAACTCAATTTCCAGTATGTGAAGCTTGGGCTTTATGGGATGGGTTTGATTGATTCTAACTGTTGAGAAAGAAAAGGCATGAGGTTAGTTTTTGTTATAGTTTCATGAACATTTTCAATATCCACTTCAGCGTCGATTATCCAGTTTGGCAGCAGACAAGACCTGTCCGCCTTGAACAGACAACGTGTTATATCGGACTAGAGTGCCAACAAGACTTAGCTAACGCCTCGGCAGATAACAATATTATTTTGAGGTGGGTTAAAGAGTACGACAGGAGTAAAGGTAACCGTATTGCCGATTCTCTAGCCAGGAAAGCGGCTGGACTAAAAATGTTAGGACCCAGTGACACCTACGACCTAAAGACGACAATCCCTTAGGAGAAAAGATGGCATTAAATGATGCAGTCTTGCCAGGATCACCCTGGGAAGCTGGCACCGAAGAAATATTTGGCGATGACCCTGAAAACCTACGTTCAACAATAGTATTTCTGCCTGGCCACTGTCAACTAAGGAAACACCTCCATACTATGGGGCTGGTGGACACACCTCTATGCAGGATGTGTGAACAGGAAGATGAAACTGTCAGGCATGTCTTATGCGAGTGTCCGGAGTTATCGTCAATAAGAGAGTGTGTGTTCGGTGTGTCTTGGCCTACACCTGCCGATATAAAGGAGATGTCTACTAGTGACCTGTCCACCTTCCTGGACCTGGGAAGGACAGGAAATACGAGGACCTAGGAGGACAACTCCTCGGGAGGATGTACAACCCTCCCGGTCTATTACAACTTGTTGGTTCTGCACCTGCTACGTATTGAATGTGAATGGATGTGTAGATCCACCTTTAAATTTTCTATTTTCCTCAAATGTATTTAATTCGTTATAAATTCATCCAAATTTTCAATATTTCACTTTTTTTCCAATTTTAAAAAAATCAACCAGCTATTTATATTTGAATGGAAGAATTTCAATATACGTCAATATTCAGCTGAAATGTAATACAATTCATCTTAATGAAAAGACCGTTAGAAATTCAATTTTCCCATTTCCACAAATATGGAATTTTATTTCAATTGCGAAAAGTTTATGTATTAGGTATGCAAAATGTTTTAACGCTTTCGAATATTACAGACGTTACAGCTTCAATGTCCAAACAGTCCGGGAGATTACGACACTGTCACTCTACAATATGATGGAAAATATATTGGAAGAATAAAATAAAGCTTTCAATATTTTTGGATGTGGTAAAAACATTCATGCTCCGATCACTGTGCCCTGAGGCGCACATTCATTCATTCGATTGGGTTGAGCTCTACAGTCAAGGTAAGAATCTTCTGAATCTGAATCTTCAATTTCCCATGCTAGCTACTCCCATTCCAGAAGCCTCGTTTCTTTTATATAGGACACTACTTTGACTGGGGGGATTTTCAGTGGTCGGTTGTTCCTGTAAAAGGAGGGAGCAGCCTAGGAATTCCTACGAATCCAACATCCAAGAAAGACCTGGTGAAGCCTGCGTGATTAGGGCTACTTGTCGTATCAGATAGACGGATTAATCAAGAGCACAAAAAACCTAAATGCTGAAGTGCCGAAGTTTCGAAGTCTCTTACGTTCTACCTTTTTTTATATGCAAAACGATTCCCATCAGGTAAAGCTCTTCTCACTATCTAAGAAATAACTGACCTGACCTAAGATGGGATAATGACATGCAATAAAAAGTATTAGGCGTGACATGTTGGGTTTTGGGTCATTTACTTTAGTACTTAATCTTTTTCATCAGGTGAAGTGCGGTTCTGCTTGGTAAATCCGGAAAGTTTCATGGTTTTATTGTATCTCAAGCCTAAGTCAAGTCAAGTCAGTTTCTTAGATTGTGAAAATTACTTTACCTGTTTTCAAAATACGTTAACATCGCATATAGTGAATTTTCTCGCATTTTTAGTACTTCAGTTCTTTACGTTGTGTTGTTTTTCTTCTCCTATTCTATAAGTTGTTTATTAAATGCCAATTTTCAGTTTCATAATGATACTCATCATAACACTGGTTTTCATTATAAAACTGAAAAATTGACCAATAGAAAACCATATTTTCAAATACCCAAGTAGGCAGACCCAATATTTTTTGTAGAATGTTTGATAGTTTGACAGTGTCTTATGACAGTTTATTCTTTTGCGTCAGTTTTTAAAAGAAATGTCGAGCACCAGACCAAAAATACTGAATGACCGAGGTAAATACATATTTAAACTTATTAATTTTTGTTTACAATAACATACATACACTTCATGCTATTATATCAACCATGTGCCATTTGGTCCCGTAGCAGAGTGAGGAAAGGCGCCGCATAAGATTGTTCTCGATCTCTACATGCCGGGTTCGAGGCGGTCGCGACGAAAAAGATCTGACCGTTACGCTACGTTGTTACGTTATGTGCCTTGAGCGCGTGGGCTCTCTCCTCAGTCTGAGAGCTTATCTCTCGGCGTAAAATGTTGATTATTAGCATACATTGTATTATTAATTACAGTTAATAGAATACTTAATATGTAATTTGTGCCAAATCAACTTAATGATAAGATTTTTATAATTAATACTACTGTATATTTTTGTTAAATGAAGTTTCATCCAGAGTAAAATAAATTCTTATATTGATATATGTGTATTTATTTACTGATTCAAAAAATTTGATTATTGCTTAAAAGGAACCAAAGTTCTTACCGTGTGTCCCGCGACACGTCCTTCAATTTTTATTTTTGTTTACTATATTGAGTTCAGGTCATCTTGATTAGGCGTATACCAATTAATATCTTAGTCACTTCATGGTAGTCTCCAGTGCATTTTTCACAAAAGCTTGGGGATTTTAATGTGGACTGAGAAGACAATGAGAGAAGAAGATGGTTCAGAACAATAAACAGAAAAAAAAGTTTGGTTAAATGAAAAGAGATGACATTTTTACGGAAAATGTCAACCTTTTGCAATATCATCTACGTTTTTCTCAGGTGGTTTTTTTAAGCATCATCTCTCTCACTATCAACCTGGAAAATCGATAGACTGCAAATTACTTCTAGGTTTTTATTTCCTGAGATTTGATTGTAGCTCACATACAGTCAGTCACACACACACACAAAAATAGAATCTATTGAAAACGGGGTTCGAGAACTATTTCGCAATTCTGTGTCGGTATCTACCCACTGTTGCATGATTGATTTTAGAAATTTTCTTCACTAACGACTGCAGCTCGTACGTGTTCCACTAATACCGACCGCGCTGGGTTTTATGAAACAAATTAATGTCTTTTTGAAACGTGTGTCTACCTCCAAAAGTTTGTTACCAAAGAAATATTCCGCAGAAAATAATTTTGTTGGCAGAAAGTTTTGGAATGTATTGCAAATTGTTGATTGCTCGACAATAAATGTTTGGCTGTGTGGGAATGTCGCTTAAAAAACCATTTTGCAGAAATTATTTCAATTTCTCAAAAATTAAGGGTTAAAAAAAATAATTTTCCAATTTTTTTGTACAATCAAATCTGAGAAAGTTATGGACAAAAAACTGTTGCATTTCACGTGCTCCAAGCTAGGCTTGCAAGCTGCATCGTAAGCTCGAGCGGAATCTTCTCACAAATCTAGGAAAGTAGTCTATACTACATATACTTTCGTTTAAGAGAGTAAAAATTCTGTTAAAAATATTTTCCATTGTATATCCTCACTTCCCCGGACTATAAACTATAAATTTATCCTTATTTTTCCAAGATATCATTAATATCACTGATTGTCAGCAGTCATCTTTCAAAAACCATTTGTTAAGGCGAATTAATTATCCTTGAATTATCCTTTTTGACCAAAAATATTTTTAAAATTCATATTGACAATTGTTAATAATGGAATTTATTAAAAACTAACTTGCTACATAGTCTAGCATAGCCGTAGCTTCAATGCGTTGATGAAATTCTCCAGTACACCGACCGCGCCATGTACTTATCCCATGAATCCACGGTGTCCTAGATAAATAGGGCTGCGAGATGAATTAACATGGCTTTAGTGGTTCACCACAGGAAAATAATTGAGAGATTCCCGGAGTAGAGAGAAAAATCTTTTGAGAGATGTCGTCTTAAACCTCAAATCCACTAGATCTAATTAAAGATGAACTTACTTTTCAGTTCGAAAGAGGAAATGGATTTTGGAAAATGTTTGTTTTCACAATGCACATTATCAACTCAATCAAACTCACTAAAATTAAGCTCTTGGAAGTATCAACCAAAATTTATTTCATAAACCGAAAGCACCGTACATAGACAATGTATAGTAGGTTCACTTTCATGTAGCACAGGCTATGTATGTATGTATTATGGGGTGAGATTCACTGAGAGCTAAAAGATCTATTGTACCCCCTTACTTCTACTTAGTTTCTGAGACTCTCCTCAGTCTCCTCTAATTATATTTCCCGAAGGATATCTGCAGGCTTCAACTTAGGTAGATGTTCCTCTTGTTTCCAGTAACCTCCTGGGTTCTGTGCTCTAGGATTCTAAAGTGCTGTGCAGTTGGAAAGTATGTGAATGGAAGTCTCTTCTTCCATGCCACAAAATCTACAATCTTCTTTCTCCACTATTTTTATCTTTCTCAGGTGCTTATTCAGGTGACAATGTCCCGTTAAGATCCCTGATAAAACTCTTAGCGCAGTTTTACTTTGAATTATGCATTCATTTGATCTCAACAGGTTGTAGTCACCTAGAAAAGTCTTTGATTGTATAAGCCTTACTAGATCTTTCCAATTGTCAGATCTCTTAATCTCAGCTTCACCTACTTCTTCCAATATTACATTGGGGCTGATTCCGCAAAAGGGTTCAGTCCCCCTCTTTGCTAGTTCATCTGCTATTTCATTACCTTCTATTCCAGCGTGTCCTGGAATCCTTAGTGAGGTGACTGTATTGTTCTCGCCTATAAGTTCATTGAGTTTGTCTAGGCATTCTCACACCATTTTGGAACTGATTACACAAGAGCTCAGTGCTTTAATGGCTGCTTGACTATCCGACATTATGATAATCCTTTGTCTTCTGTATCCTTTATCAATATTGAACTGTACGCACTTTCTTATGACGTGGATTTCTTGCAGAGTGTTTGGTTCCTGGCTCGAACACTCCTATCCCAGTTCCTGCTATTGCTTTTGAGCCGTTAGCGCAGGCTAAGTAGCCTTTTATAGAAAATGTGGATATTGTCACAGTCACATGAGTAAAAAAAAGACTTTTTCACTCGAATTGCATACAATATTTTTTCTACTACCGAAAATTTTATCAAAATACATAAGTTTAATGGTAATTTACTCAACCTACGACCCTTCCTGTAATCAGTCAATGACACACAGTCGGTATCAATGTAATGACGTCTATTACGCACTGTAAAAAAAACGCACAGCTGTAAAGTAAATCGCACGGCTCCTCTAGCAACATCTTAGCAACTGTCAATAGACGTCACCATTTTATTCAAAATTTACTATGTATTTGAGAACATTACGATATTGCCACGTTTAACTATGAACAGCCTTAAGGGCTAAGTATGTACTGATTATAATTGAAAAATGGACTTTTGATTATCAACAATATATTAATAATGATTGAACGTTAGTTTTTTAATGTGCTTCTTTAATTGGTAATAGAGTAATAGAGATGGAGTTTACCAAGCAC
>CAJUYI010007124.1:0-12574 GCA_910591695.1 Galerucella pusilla
CCGCCAACACGTTTCTACACTCACTAACCAGAAAAAAAACAGTGATATTACATTATTTCCGTAGCAATGTTCCACGAAGACATTTTCAGTTTTTAATTCTCAACTGAAGCAATAAATTCATCGATTGCTTCCAATCTGCCGTCATTTGTACATCCAAATATCAGTATGACCCTTTTCCAAATATCTTCAGTAAAATTCACGTTCAGATGTAGGCCAACGATAGGGGTAACAACTACAAGTAATTAGCAATACGGCTGATTTTTTTTCACCTTAAAGTATGTAGATTAAAATAAAAAACAATTTACCAGTTTATCGATTTCCCAAATTAGGGAAAAAAAATCACAAAACTTTTTTTTCGAAATGTTCCAATATTTCGCGCTGGGAGGAAGGTAGAGGAGAATGAAATATCATCGCGTAGGGGGAGTGTTTTGCAACAAAAAAGGTTCCTTGCGTTTCTTCCATCCGAGCAATGGTTTGTCCGGAAAATATTCGGTAAACTAAGTATGTGTACCGCATCCGCGCAACTCTATTTTCTGAAGCGAGGCGGAGTACATTATAAACTATTGTATAGTTATAATGTAGATATAAATAATTGAAATAGGGCGTTTTGAAGAGGAAAGTGTCAGCTTTTTTTGTCATAGCACATAATCATTTTTAGCAAATTACTCATATATAATATAAATATTGTATTATACTCAAAAACAAAGAATCTCAATAAAAAATATATTATATAATAAGGTGGAATTGAAACAATTTTTCGAAGGATGGAAACTGTTATTCATGAGGTCTGTTTCTTAAATAAAATTGAAGGATAATTAATTTTCCCTAATTATAAAATACGGTACATTTCATTATCTTGTCAATTTTAGTAATCTTGAACTTACAAGAAAATATATACATTAAGTACTGTAACTTTGATAAGACCAAAGTAATTTTAATGGGGTTTGCGTAGAAATGTTGGGGAAACTTCTAAGATCAAGAATATATAATTACAAAGTTAATTGATTCACATACATTTTTGGATTCAATGATTTTTTGTATTATAAGCCAACAAAAAGCAATTTTTATAGATTCGGGTAGGAATCTTCTTTATTTTTCCAAAATAAAATTTGATACTCATGTAATACAAAGAATAATATTCAACGAACAAAATGTATAGTAACCACTGCAATTCTGGAAGCCATAATAATGTGCAAAGACTCTACAGCAACCAAGTTTCTCATCATAACAGAATCACTGAGTGCGTTATTCGGCTTAAAACAGCTTTACCCTTCACATCCTATTCTCATACGAATCAAAAGTGAAATGAAATTAATACGCCTCACCCAAGAGAACGTCTCATTTCTGTGGGTTCCATCTCACTCTGGTATAAAAGGAAACGAAGAAGTCGATCAATTAGCAGTAGATACAACATCTAATCAAGAAGCACCTTACATTAAAAAAATTTCCTACACTGACCACATAAATCCAATCAAAAAACATATATTTAATTATTGGCAAGTATATGGAACCATACGATATCCAAACTGAAAGAAGTTAAGCCACAAGTCGGATTATTTCTATCAATACCAGAAAAACGAAGAGACCAAGTTGTCTCAACCCGCCTGTAATAGGTCCTTACACATCAATATCTCCTCAACAAAGAACCAGCACCAGAATGTATACATTGCCATGTTTCTCTTTCTATAAAACATATCATCTTAGAGTGTCCCGAATATTCTATAGATATAGAAGAAAGAATAATTCAAATGAGGTATTCAAGGATGTGCTCACCAAAGACACAAGTGCTTTAATTAGATATTTCAAAGACATTAATTTGTATAACAGAATTTGAAAATTATCTATAACACAAATACAACACATACTACTTGTGTAAGTCCTCCTGCTAATAACTCTTAGTAGTTGATGCGGGCATGTTTGTATTAAATGAAAAAAATGTATAGTATAGTGAAAAGGTATAAAAGATGATTAATATATAATTTTAAGATATAATTTTTTACATACCTTTTTCCAATAAAAATGTGTAAAAAAAAATGTATTACCTTTTATTTATTATTCACCTCAACTCTTACCACTTCTCTTGAATATTTATATTTTTTTCCGCGATTGAAAAAGTAGTAAGGTCTTCCGCCGTGCATCAGAGACCTTTTTTGTTGCAAAACACTCGCCCTACACGGTGGTATTCTTTTTCCTCTACCTTCCTCCCAGCGCGAAATATCGAGATATTTTTCAGTTTGCTAGACAAAATCAATTTTGAACTAACTACAGAAATTCTCACACAAGGGATGTAGAAAATTCAAACTGTACCTACATGAATTATAAATTTCTAGTATCAATAAGTGGATACAATTTCTCACATTTTCTCTTTGCAGTTAGAAGAAATTCCTTGAAAATATATAAAAAATGCAATGGAGCACACATTTTAAATATCTCATTAAGCATTAAGAGGTTGTGTTTTATAAGCTTATCTCGACCTGGAGCAATCTGTTTTCCATACTTTTGTTTCCAGTATTCATTGGAGTAGGATTTCCTCGTTAACTGCCAAAGCATCGTATTCATGTTACATAATACAACGAAATTATCATAATATGAAATACTGGAGCATAAAAGAGATGTAAATACATCGTTCAACTGTATAGTATACAGATTTATTTAGCAGATAACTTTACGATGAGTGTCTTGCAACAAAGCATAATAATAATTTCAGAACATGAGATGCCTTCCACTTAAATTCAGTTATACGTTGCATGCAATGTATTTCTAAGAAATAAATTCCGTTCAATGTAGAAATGGAATTTTAAGTGCAAGCATATCTAGAGAGAAATAACATATACTTTGTTCATTGGAAAATGATATTTTATAAGTGCTATTATTTAGGAGCCAGACAAAACGGTACCTGCTTGAAACGTTGTATGATATAATAATAAACATACGCATTAGAATCGTGAAAGTGGGAATGGTGAAGGAATTATGATGAATAATTTTTGACAGCTCTTACAATCAGGTGAAGTAACAGTAAAGACAATGTGGAACATTTCGTGCAAAATTAAATCGTTAAATATTCTCATAACTTGGAAAGACTACTCCCTCATCAATCTTTTACAAACAAATTTCACATCACCTAGAAATCACGGCAGATGGCATATTGGTATAAGCTGAGTGTCAATAATTGCAGTTTTTGTCATATTATGCCGATAGTGATGTGTCGTACCTTAGCAACAGATCTGGACTATTTCGATCCTTATTATTTTCATAGGAATTAAAACGGTTTATTGGTCCGACTCGATTCAGTGCATGTCCTGCATTGTGTCGAAACTAGGAAACTTTTACTTGCAATACTTCCTTGTCTATCGATCTTAGATTGAATGTACTTTGGCAGGATACTAAGTTATATTATTCCCTCTTGGTTACTGAACCATCCACACTGAAGTTCCAGGGTAGTCGAAAATAAAATCTAAATATGTAGCCGAAAAAAAATATGAGAGAGAAATATTATTTACACAGCTTCAAATGCAAATTTCAGTACACGAATCACATTCCAGTCAATTTTCGGAATTGAATTTCGGTCCTTAGCAATAATTGAAAGAAAGAAAAACGTCAAGCCCTATTAAGACGGAGTAAAATGCGGAATAATGAAATAACCTCAAAAATAATTAACGCCGTTATTACATTGCAGCAGTGTTCACGCTGCTTTCGAAGAATTGTCGTTGAAAAGATGTCATTTTCAATTAAACGGAGGATTTGAAAAGCATAACAATATTTAAAGACGACCTTTGTTTCGCCTCCTATTAACAAGATATTCAAAATGAACAGCTGAAATAATATTTTCATTTTAATTTCAAAATTAAGAATTAGACATAATATAAGGGATATAATTGGTAAGGAGTGGATAATTATAACAAAAACTCCCAAGAATTTATTCTTGAAACAATATAGGTAGCTTTATTGTACGAGATAAATGCTAAAAATGAGGAAAAAAATTATTTATTCAGCCGAAAGTACTGTCAACCAATCTTTTGAAATACAAATATCAAATCTTAAAGTTTGTTTATGTTGTCCAAAACTTTCATTGTACTTGTGTACCCGTTTAAACGGTACTTCTATAACATATCGCCCGTTGATCCTAGTCTAGTTTACTATCGTCTTCACAGTTCCGACCGACCAACGCCAAGAGAATCTCACTACCTCATTCCACCCCGTTCTAAGATATTTTTGTATGAGGTTGATTTCTGCCTTAAGCAGAACTATTATCACCTTTCACTGTGGAATGAAGGGAACCTGGTTTTTAAAAACAAGTTGAAAATTAAAAAAAAACTATGGAAAGCATGATATATTGTATAAAAACAGCCTGTGGAACGTGAACGTTTTACTATGAATAATTAACAATCCTTGACTGCGTATCGTCCTCTCCTTGTGCATCAATTTGCGGCAACCCTATTTTTAAAAAATTTAGAAGTTTCCATTTAGACCCTCTTGCAAAGGATCTAAAAAATGTCTCTCTCAGGATTTTTAAGTATCTAATGCTTTATACCTAGCGGACAAATCGACGTTAAAGGAGACTTTTGTTTATAGACATGTCATTTTGAATTTTAAAAAGTAGGTTTAAATCAACGGGTAAGTAATAGTATATTATTCAACGAGCGGTGATGTGAACCATTACTCACGCAGATAAAGTTTGTATCTCCAGTCAGTAGTATTAGTTACTTGTCTAAACTCTAGGGGCATACAGAGCCACCACTAGTAACTGGTAGTAGCTCAAAGAAATATAATAAGCTCACCCAAGAGCCTGTGAGCGATTACACCTGTCTATATATACACTGTGTTATTTATGAGATGCGACATAGGGATTCCCGTACAAAACTGTCAAAGGCGAGCTAACTTTCTTACCAAATAGCGTTCATGAAAAATAATAACAAATATGGAGAGGTCGTTGAAAAATAAGTTCAAATGCACTTTTAATTTTTTTTCAATTGTTCTGGTTTGATAAGAAAATGGATAGTTATGTTTAACAAAGTCGAACTCCATTTTCACACCTCTTTCGGAGGATCTTAATCGATTACTTAAAAGTTAAACCTAAAGTATGGCGGTTCGCTTCGCCGCTGAGATAAAACTATTTTTCAGAATGTGAAAGGAAATTTTTGATAATTACTGATTCCTTGAACTCATTACACATAATATCAAAACTATACAGTCATCATCCTATTGTCAATATGATCAAAACAAAATTATATGATTTGAAGAATAAAAATATCGTATTCCTATGGGTTCCCTCACATGTAGGATTGGTGTGTAACGAAGAGGCCGATAAATTGGCAAGAGAAGCAGCAAATGATAATAGAATAATTCCACATTTCAATCCATTACCAATAGACCTGAAAATCAACTACAAACACAAAATTTTGAAAAATTGGAGTGATAGCCTGAAACAATCCCAGCCTCGAGAGATCAAATCTCTGTTTGGACCATGGCAAAATCATGCCCCCAATCGATTCATGGAATTTGTAGTGACTAGACTACGTCTAGGACATAGCAGACTTAGCCATCAATATCTACTGTCAAAGGAGTGTCAACCGTATTGTGAAGTATGTAAGCATCCCATTACAATTAAACATATTTTGATTGAGTGTCCGCTATATAGTGTCGCAAGGTTACAGCATCACCTACCGAACAAATTAAGTGCAGTGTTCAAGGAGTGCAGTGTTCAAAGTTTAATAAAGTTATTAAAGGATTCTGAGCTTCTATACGAAATATAATTATTCTATTGTTCAACTAATATATGTACAAAATAATCATTCACTGTTCCACCGCTAATAACCAATATGGTTAATGCGAAAATAAAAAATAGAAATCCGCGTGCAAATAGGCGCGGTGACTGCTTGTGCGTGATGCAGTTCGCTACTGTTGAGCTTTCATATTTATTGGTGAAGTAACATATACGGAAGTGATAGATCAATTGTACAGCATGCAAGCAAACGCCAAACACTTGATGCACTTGATCAACTCATCAATTACATTTCCAGGCCATAAATCCAACCGTTTCTAGGCTGTGCTGAAGAAAAAGTCGAACTCAGTGATTCAGAAGCCGGTCCTGCCGTGAACTATGAATTTTGGCGAACGCGACTTTTCTAGAAGAATCCAGAGTAATATTCCCGTTTGTTTTGAAATTATATAGATTTTACGCTGAGGTGGTGAATTCAAGAAGGTCCTAGAGTTGCGAAGGACTATAGATACGCGGGTTTTTGATTAAGTCGAACAGTTTTCAGTATACAGTGAATTGGTAAGCAGTTTCAGCAAATAGTAAGTGAGCATATAATGAATATAAATAGTGCAATATCTATGTGTTAAAGATGAATGAATTATTATACCGAGTGTAGATAAATTAGTAGACATTAAGTAGTGTGTATATAAACTAGGCTTATTATAGTGTGTAAGTGTCTCTTCAATAAGCCAATAGTAATAATCCATAGTGAGCTTATAATTTTATCCCACGGTAAAAACTGTTTAAATTGATAAAGGAAAACATTACAGTATATTTTTTAATATTGAAGCCAGTGAATAATGACTCTCCACATACATTGTTGGGAATGAAAGATTATCCTCCTTTCAATACCTGCTTCTAATTCGCCAATAAACTACATACCTACGCTCCACCTTTGCAATACCAAATGTCTTTTTCCTATGAACTGTATTCATTCGCTTCTTTATACAATGAATAAATTTGAGAAAAAAAATCTACATTCAAGGTTAATTGTGATGACTCAAAGATAATACGAAATTAACACAAGGCTGCGAGATATGTACCAGAACGTTATCAATTAGTTATGGAGATATTTGTAATTGCAAATTGTATTTGCGCATATTGAATAAATATATACCTAGTTGGATCGTCGCACCTTTGCGGTTCAAAATGCGCATCTGACTGCCAAGTTTCCGGCTTGTGCTCACTTATTAAACTGGACGTTGTGCTTACGCCGACTCGACCGACCCTAAACACAAATTAGTTAGACATCGTATTCGATCTCTGAAGGAGCATCTCTGAATAAGGTATAGCACTTTGGGAAGATATTAGGTAGGGTATATATTATACAAAGTTAGCTGAATTAAATTACGTCGGTAGAGTATTGGGTTAGTATATGGGATGTTCTAGATATCGCTTTTAAGTCTTATACTGGAAAATAACTTTCCTTAAACTAACGACGTGAAATATCCATGATCTTTAATAAATGATGTTGTTGAATACCATTTGAATACTCCATTCAAGTTCAGCTTACGTTATTTTTTAAACCAATACTGGCGGCTGTCGTTTTGCGTTCCTATTGGTGCACTTGCTGCACTCGACAGACATTAATATCATAGTATATCAGCGGGCCGATTCCTGGCCTGCAGCTGAAATAGGAAGACGTATCTGAATTAATAACGAATAAGTGGAGGTGAAAATGGAAGATTTTTCAAATCTAATCAAAAATTTGTTACAATTCGTACCACCGTGGGGGAGGACATGAAGATTTCAATTAGCCAAAGGATCAAACGGTGCTTGCACTTGCAGCGGTGGTGTTCTTCGTGAACAAGGCGAGAGGAATAGAAATTGTCATGTTGGTCGAGCGTAAATTGTAGAGAAAAGCGAATAAATGACTTTTTTGACAAAAATAAAAGTGGAAATAATCGAATTATGACAAGTGATACCTTATTCATATATCATAAGAGACATCAATGACTTACCTTTGAAGATGACAGAAATATTAGCGAGAAATAAAGAAGAAATGAGAGGCGTAGTGGAAAATATTGGAGAAAAAGCCTCTATATCAATGAACTGAAAACAAAATACACGGAAGGGATAAAAATGGACTTTATAGAAGAGAATTATATGGTTTAAATAATACCCCTCTTGGTGTGCATCATCATTTGTGACGTATATCCGGGTTTTCGGCATGTCGTTTATTTTATCCGCTATTTTGATATAAAGCTAACCTTAAATTTAACAAATAAAATCATCAGAATCGTATTCAGCCAAATGCGAAAAGGCTTTGAAATTAATAATTACCAGCTTCTTTTTCTAGCTGAAAATACTTTCAAAATGCTGAAGTTTTTCCGTGTATCTAGGCATATTTTTGTAATATTTGAATAAATATAACAATAAGATTTATATTCACTTTTCATAAATATTAATTGACCTTTAAACAACAAAGTACACACCTGGCGAGAACTGTCAGTGGGACATTCGAAAAAGACGTAAGACACATTGCCGCTACGAAAGGTAGGTCTGCATTCTATTCGAACGCGTAATTTCTTCCGATTGACAGGTCGCGCTTGTGCATATTCTAAACATCAACTAATCAAATTTCTCACGTCAAAGATTAGGGTTAACGTTTGTAATCAATTTAAACGGTTCATTACTGTGATATTTTGAATAGGATTATTCACAGACCTACCTTTTTCCCATTTCTTTCTACTTAATGTGTTAGAAGTACATTAACAATCGATGACGCACACCAAGAAGATTCTTATTTCAACCATAGCATAAAGTTTATATAGGTATGTTAGTGTTATCCAAAATCAGTTATAAATTATTGTAAACAAAAGTTAATAAGTTTAAATATGTATTCACCTTGGTCATTAAGTATTTTTGGTCTGGTGCTTGACATTCCTTTTAAAAACTGACTGTCATAAAACATACAGGACCTGTCGAACATTTTACCGATAATATTGGGTCTGCCTACTTGGGTGTTTGAAAATCTAGATTTTTATTGGTCAATTTTCCAGTTTTATAATAAAAACAGTGTTATGATGAGTATCATTATAAAACTGAAAATTAGCATTTAATTCACAACTCATAGTATAGGAGCAGAAATAATACATTACACAACAATGTGCAGTCCAAGTTTAACTGAAACTCATTATGTTTGAAAACAACACGACATGCGTCAAATATACTACTTTACCATATTGATCATTAGTAGCATTTTTTTGCTTGAACCAACACGAGACAATAGAAACTTCTGACATCTGCTGACTTGCTCAGAAATATGTTACTAAATGAAGCAGTGCACGAATATATCAACCTTTAATTAAACCCGCAAAACGAAACGGCGTATCAAACTAACAATTTATAGTTTAATGCTTAGAATGCTGAAGAGATATGATATATAGTATTTCAGTTGTAGTTAAATCGAATAAGTCTGCCGAGTTTGTATGATCATATACTTTGTGTAACTATTTATATTTTCCAACATAAACTGGATTCCAATTTCAGTTTGTTTTGGTTTTTGTATCCAAATAAGGTTAGTTGGAAGGAAGTAAATACAGGGGCTTCTCCATTTTTTATACCCTGGTTTACATGTATCCAAATGAGCTAGACATAACTTTTTAGCTCGACATTTCTATGAATGCCGCTTGATTTTCTGACATGTTATGGATCTGCTTGAATTTGACAGCTTTCCTGTTTTTCCTCACACATTGCAAGATATTTGGCACTCCTTTGCCTGAAATACGGATGTGTTAACTGATTTTTTGCTCGCCCAGAGTCACTTGCAGTTTTACATCCATCGGTGTACTAAGACTGTCCCTATCCATTGGTACTTGTTGTTTGTCAGTCCATTTATTTATATGTAATGGAAACCTCGAACATACTGGTGAATAAACATGGTATGACTGAGTTGTCTGTCTGCTCTCATGCTTAGCATCTCCTTTGACATAAAATGTACGATATTAATGTGCTCCGATCTAGCGCTCTAGCTGTTTATTATGTTTCCCAGTCTATTGATACCTAGTCTTGCCATTCTCTGAATCACAAGGAGTGAGGAAGGTCTAATGGTTCTTCCATTGGAGTGATATACGGACAAACAAGTATCTGATCCGTCAAAGTCATTTCTTGATGAAATACCGGCAAATAAAACTAGAATGCGTTTATTTTTGCGGACTTTACCACCTTGTCAGGTTTTAGCCCAACTATTTCCCAAACATGCGCCTGGCCACTACTAATGTGGTCTCCGCTACTTATATCACTTTTTCAAAATGCTGCTGCCAGATGAGTTCTTAGTAAATTACTGCATAACAGGTGATTTCATATCAATTCAGTTTATTATCATGACAGAAGTGATAACTATAAGATTAGATATTAGTGAAGTAGTAAGTATTAGGCGGCTATCATGTTTTGCTTTTCAAAAAGAATGATTTGAAGCAATAAACTCTAGGAGGAAATTGAGTTAACTGTATAAACCCTCACTTCGTGGAATCTACTCATCATATGGTTTTAAATTAAACTAACTGTTTTTAAATGACTCCACAATATATTTGTAAAAATAGGTAAATTGCAAGTAAATTGAAACAATTGTCAATTTACTTGCAATTTACCTATTTTTACAAATATATTGTGGAGTCATTTAAAAACAGTTAGTTTAATTTAAAACCATATCTAGGAGGAAATTTTATTCGATGAGTAGTTAATTTATCACATATCCAGGAAAAAAAAGTTTTTGCGTGATCGATCTTTTTTGTTTATTTACAGCATCGGTTGTCAGGTCGGTAGGTGGTGTTCACTGGTTTCTAAGTCTAACACGTCGGTAAGTGATTCACTTACCATTCAGACGTCGGTAAGTGAATTACTTACCGACGTCTTAGCCCTACATACATTTAAGTGGTCCTGAAAAATATATTAGTTCATTCATTACACAAAAGGAAAAAAAAATAAGAAGATTAATATTTTTTCAATGAACAGAATCGAACAAAACAATATAAAAAGTAATAAATAGCATGAAAACAATTTGACCAAAATTAAACAAATTAAACTGATCGAGAAAACATTTTAATACATTTCATTCATTTCGAAGAAATTTAAATTATTTTATTCGAAATTCGAATATTTCAATACGATCGCGCAAAAAATGGTATAAGCATTTCGAACGTTAAGGGTAATACCGGTCTCCAGCAACATTGCTGTCGACCAGTAAACAACCCTTACCGTTCTTGATACTTAATATACTATTATTTTTTGACAATTCGTTGCGCACTGTTGTATGAAAGCTCGTTTGTAATTGTCTTTGTTATTCCTTATCGTCCCAAATCCTTCTCATTGGTCAATATTACTATTCACTACAAAAAGGTTCTTTTTGTATATAATCCTCGGAAAAATGGTGCATTCCTTTAATAATCTCTTGTAAGTTCGTCAAATTTAATTAGAAATCAACCATTAACCTTTTTTATGGGGGTAGAGGTGAAAACCGAAGTTGTAGGAAAATAATTTAATTCAAAGCTCATAAAGTTAGACATTTTTCGTGCTCACGTCGTGTTTCAAAGCTCTTCCTAGTAAGTTTTGGTTTATTTAACGTTTGACAGTATTCTCCTCTATTTACTAACTCTTTTGCTGAAAAGCAGGTATAAAGCAAGGTTTTAGTCGACAAAAGTTTTATGTTTGGTGATATTTATTCTGACATTTTTTCATTCAATTCCTAGGGCGCTAACGTCATCCCTGCCAAGTACCATAAAGAGCAATGTCCACTATAAGAATCTACTGATATAAAGCTATTTTCATTTCCCTTTCTGCAGCGGAATCCACGTAAAGACATAAAATCCCTATCCTGTTTTAGTAAATGTTTTTATTAAAGTTTAATTTCTCCAAGAGATGATAAAATTAATGGAAAAAAATATAGAAAATAATAAATACAAGCAGCTACAATTGAAGTCTTTCCCAAGTTTCATTTACTTTTTGTAAGAATTGCAGAGAAAGTATGAAACATTCAACCGGGCTTGGTGAAAAGGAAAAAGGAGCAGATGAATAAGATTTATTATTTCTGGTCCCGACCTTTGGCTCGATTCTCTGCGAAAAAAAGAGTGAAATCCATTTTTGTTGCTTTGAAATGTCTTCGGTGTCGTCGTTTCGGCACAAATATTAGACAACGACATTGGCAATAAATATAACAATGTGGTAAGTTGATTAAGTGAAAATAAAATGTGGTCCCCAAGGGACTGTATAAAAATAATCAAATTCGAATTTATTGTTCGGCTATTGTCCTGACAATAAAAACATATTTAGTCGATATATAAATCTTTGGAACTGTTCAACCAGGACTCAGCTCATAACAATAAATTGACACGATGAAAATAACTTGTAGATCTGTAATAGATACACACTTCAATGGACAAAATAACAAAACTGATTTAGTCACATTTTAAAACAAAAATATTCGTATTATAAAAAAATAATACCAAACGCATTTTATTAACAACATTTCCGGAGGCATTTGAATAATTACCATTCTGCGATATCTATTTCCGAAATAAGCAAAAAAGCGCTATCCCAATAAAAATATTGCTGCATTTGGTTGTGTCCTCCCCATGACGGAAGACAAATGTCCTAAAGAACTAACAGCAGCGAAGACAAACCCCAAAAATGCAAATGATACGAATATGCCAATAGATACCTAGATATTTTGGACAAAAATAACGGACTCTGTCATCATGTGAGATATAATATATTTTGGCCACGCAATTGTTTTTCAGTGACTGGAAAATACTGGAGCAATCACAATGGTTTGTATAGATAAATCGGTTATTTTTGGTTGACGCATTATTTTCTCTC
>CAJUYI010007125.1:0-12572 GCA_910591695.1 Galerucella pusilla
TCCTGTCATGGACGGCCATTTACGTGTTACGTCACAGCTGCTGCGCAAGATGGCTGTTGACCGGTGTAAATACGCGACATCAATTACAATTACATCATCTGTACCTAAATAATCATGTCAATATTATCCAGATCTCATACCTTCTTAATGTGTGTAAATGCTAGGCTATTGCCACCGAGAGAGAAAAGTCTAAAACCTTTGTTATTTTGCCTATTTAATAAGTTTACAGCCCAGAAGAAAAAAAAAACGAAGGAGGGAGATGGGAGCCACTCCGAGACGCTCGTAAGTGCATTCCCAATAGAGTACATAAACCTGTGCTGGTCATATGTCGTAACGACGGAGGCCAAAAAAATGAAGGAAGAAGACGCGTGGTTTAACGGTGATATTCAGTAATGTAAAATAAGTTAGAAGATGTCGAAACCATGGTGTGTGTTTTTAAAAAACAAAAACAAATGTGCCTACAAAAACATTCACAGCGGATAACCTTGAAAAGTGCAATGAAGTAGCCGATTTTCGGAGCACAAAGACATCGTGTGTTAAAAAAATTTCACAGCCGTGACAATACCCAAGAATTTCACTGTTTCATAATATAATATACAGATTGCGAAAAAGCTTGAAAGAGAGAGGAAGAATAATTGTGGGCGTGCATCGAGGCGTGTACTTAGTTCCAGAGGCTGGCCGAATGTTGATTGTCCCACTATTTTAACCGCTGTTGCCAGAAGCGCAGATTAAATTGTACAAATGATATTTTTGTCTCGTTATCTTAGACTTTTTTTCGAAGTCATTCACAATAGGTAAAACTAAACACTTTCATCCTTCAACATTGTCCATTACAGAGAGAATTCACATTTAAACTGCTATTCCTAGGTCTTTTCGCTACAAACGTTGATCACGTTGGAAGCGCACGCCATTGTATTTGAAAATAAAACATTTACAATATGCCCACAAAACAGTCTAACCTATAGAAGTGAAAGTCCAATAGAATTACCTAGAATGAAAAAATGAGGTGTCAAACCCATCCACCTGAAGCGCTAGTTGCAATTGAGTTGTCGGAATAGGCAAGGCAGCTGAGGCCGAAAAACAGACTAAGGGAAGAAGAATTTCAGCGATCGCAGTGGATAGGTTCAGAACTATTTCATAACGCTTTTTTTAATGGAAGTTTGTGCCCGATTTCACTATCCATTTCCTAAACTCAGGTAATACCTAAAACGAATTTAGGTATTCCTAAATGCAATTTACATTTTACCACGCGCAAAGTAATGCCTAAGAGTGATAATATTACGTATTTCCAATCACTTTTTGATCAATCCTGACAGGATTGTAGGAACAGCTTTGCGAGTGAGGCCCCTTTTTGTCCCAATAACAATATTGTGGTCCAAAATATTTGTTGCAAACTTTGTAGGATTTATAAATCTGTTCAGCGCTTAATTCCTTTAGTTTTGGATTGCGAAAAAGGCAACCCATTCATTCAACAACAAAGGGTCATGTTTGGGAAACCTATGTCGTTTTGATGCAATGTCACACCCAGGAACACTTCACACCAACCATTATAAATATTATGAATTATCACACTTGATAAGACTTACAGTACCTAATTAAAACACAAATAGCAGCAGCAAATGGCAAAAGGAAACAATCTATAAAAGACAATGGCACAGCACACCCTCTAGCAGGCTAACTCCTTTACTAAATCTCAGATCTAATATATTAGTATTGTGACCATCCGCCGCGCCAGCCGCGCGCTGCGATAGTATACATGGAGCACAGAACTAAAGAAATCTGTGACATACAAGAAAAGGGTAAATTATCCCTCAGGATATAGCTCAAAAAGGAGCAAGAAGAAGAATAACTAAAAGAGCGGGAAATATGAAATATCTAATGCTCGATTTTACCAACCGTCTCGTAAAGTTAGGTAATATCCAAGTCGAATTTAGGAATTTCTAAACGCAATTTACGTTGGACCACGCGCATTTAGAAATTCCTAAATTCGACTTGGATATTACCTTACTTTACGAGACGGTTGGTGAAATCGGGCATAAGGGCGGGATATTTAAATATTAAATATAAGATGGATATCCCTGAATTATTTCAAAGTGCACATATTTTTTCACACTCAAATGACTGTAAAAAATTCCAATATGTACACCAAGAAATAAACAAAATACAGGAGTGTCTTTATCTTAAATTCGACAAGCTGGCTATTGTTGTTAACTATTTTTCAAAAAATTAAATAAGATGAATATACAGTGAGGTCTATAAGTATAGTTCTACGTAATATATAGTTTATAGTTACATCCTAAAAATAATGTATTATTTACGTTAGAAATCTCAATAATATTTTTGTAAACTTGAAAGAAAACTTCGAAGTTGTTCATCATTGATTATAATAATCCACTCAAAAGATATATAGCTACCATAAACCTTTATTTAAAAGGTAAAATATTGACTTATTAATAGAGAGCGGATATTTTAATCGGAAGCACAGGCGAAACAAATAAACACAACCAAACACAACTGAAAAGTTGACGGGTGATAACCATTTTGTAACTTTCAATAATTGACAGTTCACGTGACGTTCCCTCCGTCCTCCGATTGGGCGATTCTGCAACGGCACGCTACTGATGCGCTCTCAAGCGGCCGGGCACGATATTATAACTTGGATACAAATTGTAGATGAGAGTTAAACTGCTAGAGGGTGTGCTGTGGACAATGGTGACAACTATATGACAGCTTTGATAAATTTTAAAATATTTTCTTTTTTTCGTGCTAAAGGCCTTAGCTACCAGGCCTGTTTCGACAACTCAATTGCAACTAGCGCTTCAGGTGGATGGGTTTGAAACCTCATTTTTGTATTCAAGGTCATCCTATAAACTTTCACTTCTATAGGTTAGACTGTTTTGTGAATATGCCTTCATTAACATAATTAAAAAAGTGCAAATTGTAAGATGGTATTTTGGAGGTCATTCGGCTGATGCAATCGTTGATTTGTTTATTGTGGCATTTGAAAATCGCCCAATTCCTTCAAAGTTCACAATTGTGAAATAATTAGTAATTTCGAGAAATAAGGATATGTTCATACTGTAGATAATGTCAAGCTTCGGAAGATCCAATCGAACGTCCAATAAACGATGAAAGGCAAACTAGAGAATTAAATGTTTGGTTGCAGTTGAGACAGGACAACCATCTTCTTCAAGACAAATTGCTGAAGAGGTCAACATGGATAAGAAACTGTACAGAATATTTTAAAACGGAACGGGTACCATTGTTACAAGGTTCAGACAACAATAAGTTTGACATAAACGACAAATTAAAAATCAACGAACTGTCATCACTCGACAATATACAGGGTGATTCATTAAGAATGTCCAATCTCTGAACTGTAGATTCTAGACCTCAAAATATGATAATTCTGCTAAACATGCCTTATGCAAATATTGCTAGATACAGGATGTTCAAAGTTTAAATTTAAATTTTTGCAATAATTTTTTATGTTTTTATGGTGGGCATTTTGAGCATTTGCTTTGAAGTTTTTGGTTTTGTTTACAAATTTGTTATTGTTACATATTAAGGAATAAGAAATTTATTGAACTTTTTAGAAGCAAATAGCTCGATAACCGATTAAGTTACACGAATCAAAGAAGGGTAACTTTTTTTTGTAGAATTTAATATTTTTTTATTAATTTAGTTGTAAGTTTAGCCCAAAAAAAGTTTACTTTGATTTAATTAACACAAACAAGTGTAAGTAGCGCCCTCTATTAGCAATGTTGAATTAGAGTGCAAATTATGATTCCTCATGCCAAAAAACGTAAAATTGCCAATTTATAAGACAAATTGTGAAAATATGAAAAATTATTGCGAAAATCAAAATTTAAACTTTGAACACCCCATATCTCGGAAACTAGCAATATTTGCATAAGGCATGTTGAGCAGAATCATCATATTTTGAGGTCTAGAATCTACTGAGAAAATAAAATAGTTTGCTTCTCAACGGTTTCTAATTTGAAGTTTTTATGTTCTGTTGAAATGGTTTTCGTTGATGGTACGTTTTATAGTTGCCCAAAGCCATTTACTCAAGTCTTTTGTTTTCATGGCTTACACGAAAATGTGTATATTCCACTAGCTTTTTTTCTTTTACCCGATAAATCACAAATCACGTAGGAACATGCATTTCGACATTTAATTAGTAAGAGCAGTGAATTCCACTTAAATTTTTCTCCTACAACCATTCGTGCAGATTTTGAAATGGCTATACACTCTGCGGTTAAGACAACTTTACTCACCACTAAAATGGTGGGTTGTCGATTTCATTTGGCGCAAAGCTGGTGGAAAAAAAATCAAGAGTTAGGACTAAGTAGAGAATATAGAGATAATCACTCTGAAGTTGGTAATTTTTTAAATTTTTTTTTTGGTTTACCGTTTTTAAATCCAACTGACGTAGATGATTGCTTTACCGATGATTTAATGTCAATTCAACCAAATAATATTAATGTTGAGAAATTTTGTGACTTTGTCCTGAATACTTATATTAAGTCTGATTCTTTATTTCCTCCGCACATTTGGGCTGAATTTCCGTCATCTGTAACGCGAACCACCAATAACTGCGAATCATTCCACGCAAAATTTAATGCAATGTTTAATGCTCCCCATACCAACATCCACGTATTTATAAAAGCACTTACAGATGTTCAATGTGAAATTTACGTAAAAATGCGTAGCACTGCGTCAAAAACCAAAATTTCGCAAGAAAAAGAGGCCTTTCTTTCTGAACAAAATGTTTTATTTCAAAATGGTATAATTGACCGTTATACGTTCATTCGACATGTTTCGAAAAAAATTCGGCCCCATTTTGTGTTAAGATTTTTAAATATACATATGTACATAATATACGACGATACGCGTTTAGCGTACATTTGTAAATATGCCATTTAATTACTATTTCACGTACTGTTTTTATTTTTGACGATACGCATTTAGCGTAAATTTTTAAACATGCCAGTACAACAACAATAAGTGTGTATTGTTGGTCCTAAGCCCAAATAAATGTGAAGGAAAATAAAAGTCAAATTAAACAAATAGTAGGTACCTACATGGGACCCAATTCCGAAATCGCATTTTCGCTGGTGGGACCACACTTCGAATTTAATCCGTTACAGGTAGTCCCTTCCGCAGGTAGCGGGACCGTCCATGTACTGTACATTTTGATAATAAATTACAATTGAGTATTTTAGAATGAATTCAATAGTTAGCGTAATTTTCACATTACGTTTATATTTCAATAAAAAAATATAATTTCTCATTACTCACTAAAACCAGTATAAGTTACTTACCATATATTCGATATCGGCATGACCGCTTCTTAAACTAAGTCGCCATAAATTTAAAGCTAACGTGTTTGTTTGTTTTATATTAAGATCACTTCTTGTAGCTATTCGAACAAACAGTTCAATTGCGATCTGAGACTGTCTGCGACAATGTCCAAGTTCTTCCAATAACGTTAATATTTCCCTAATTATTATTAAACACATATTGTTGACTTCGTTTATAAACTTCGGATCAGATCCATAGAGAGCATCATTTGATTCAACTAAAATATAAATAGTCCATTAATCATTCACAGAAAATTTGGAAACAGTATTTAAAGATCAAAATCATGCACAAAAACAGAGAACTGCGAGGATGCAGAACAGGTGGATCAAATCAAAAGTAATACCAATATACAGGGTGATTCATTAGAGCGATAAAGTCCAATATCTTGTATATCCACCAAGATATTTGAATAACATTTTAAACCGATACTAGCCAGCCTAGAAACATATGTTATTGTGAAATGAGTCGCAATGGTACAGCAAGTTTTTTCAAATTTGAATTCTGCTTGACTTTGCTTTTGCAATTATATAAGGTTGTAGCAGGTTATACAGTCTATTTGAAAAGTCCTGACCACTTGTTCATGAAAATCGTAATGAGTATACTTAAAACTGCACTATTTAAAATTAATATTTCACAACCATACCTCTGTGATGTTCCTCTCTTATCATAATTCATTAGAACTGCTTTCATTTTCTAATAAATCGTATACAGGGCGAGTTCAAGCTCAAATAGATCCGTTTCCTAATTTTTAAATGGATCACCCTGTATTTATATCGGAAAATGAAAGTTACTTTATTTCATACTGTCTTGTAGATTTAGTTTCCTGACTCCATTTTGAGTCCGGTAAGTGAGCTATTACAGTATCATAGCCAGTAAGTGTAACCAAGAAACACTTACCGGATTGTTAATTTATTGACATACATATTTACATCGTTGCTATGTAAAAGTGGTAGTGTGATGTTAATACAAAAATGTCTTATAATGTCAAATCTTAACGTTATTGGAATAATGAGAGGTAAGAATGGAAAATTCATTTTTTTTGCAGTATGAAATAAACTAAATATATCAGATAATTCTAGTCTAGTCTATTTCCTATACTCAAACTGAATAATAGTTTGATATTTCAAAATACACTATTTATTATTACTAACTTACGAATATACTAAAATTCATAAAAAAATCAACATTGAAATTAAAAAACAAAGAAAGTCAAGAGCAACAGATTCAGGTGTAAAGAGATATTGATTAAATAGTCACCTCTCTTGGTTAATACAGGCAAAACAAAACAAAATATGGCATGAGAACCCAGAACAATTTGTCCGACTTGCCAGTAACGTCATTCTGACGATTCAGCACAACCTTAAGGTTGATTGACATTTGTTGTGATGCATGGAACCACAGTTATACTGATTTACTATGATAGAGCAGGTACTTATAGAAGCCATAGGTATTTATGCTTCTATATTTTGCATATATAGAACTTTTTGACGCAGTCTGATGACATAATAATCATATTTAATTATAACACATTTTACTATTGTGTCTAAGATACCCTGTATATATCAATATTAAAGTGTTGTACTAACCTTTATCAACATGATACGGATATTCTTCTTGAGCAAAAACTGATAAAACGTCCAAAACATTAACATACAGTAATCCTAAACTGCATGTTTGCTTATTCCAGTCTAATGGTCGAATTACATTCAGTAAAGATCTCATTAGACCGAATACTCCTCTATCAGGATTATCTGGTACTATAAGAAGGACAGATAGGAATTTTCTTATATAAGCAACAATAAATGTTTCTGATTTTGGCGGTGAGTCTTCGACATCCGGCAATATGGCCAAGGCTGCTTTTAAACAAGCGTCAGCTAAAAATTTAACAATAATAGTATATTGCGTTACAAAGGTAGAAAATAAGCTTGGGAAGCCCGAGACTAATAATTAACGTATCAAAATAAATAAACGATTAAACGAATTTCCACAAAAACAAAACTGACATAGCTAGAGACAATAACAGAAGTGAAATAACAACTAGTCAAAAGTTCCTAGAATTATTGTTCATAGATTGAGGATTCGGCTAAAACGTTATATCAAATTTTAAGATCTATGCTTCGGGGGTGTATTAGTCATAGTATTTCAATAATGGTAGACATTAACTGTAATAAAAACTATTTTGTTGGCCACTGACCTTACACTCAACATATGAATTCGATATCCTTATCTAGCCCCCATCGATAAAACAATGTTATTAATTCCAAAAATAAACAATAAAATTGTTAAATTACCTTGTCCCAAACATTGATTGAATATAGCAACCTGTGCCGAAAGTAAATACAGTTCTAATCTGGTCCTTGCAGATAATATTGATGGAATTGTTATGAAGCAATAAGCTGCACAAGCTCTTACAAAATCACCAGTTTTTCTTGTATGCATTCCTTTCACTATTTGTCTTGTATTTACAGATAGCGTGTTGACTTGCTGAAACAATACACATACTTTAATTTATTAAAGCTTTACCCTCTGCACTGTTTACTTTAGCTATAATAGCGTATTTGACTATGTGCACTGGTGCGCACCAGGTTGACAGCTAATCTGATAAATTATTATTTGACGAGCTGTTAGAAGTGTGATAGATTTAACCAAATAGAGCTGGCAATAAACGACATTTTCGAAGATGATTAAGACATCCTCGAAATAATAGATTGGATCCACCAGACTGCTTACACTCGATTCAGTCATTTCCACGATATGGAGGAATTTTCATTTTACCAAAGATTTAGGGTGACAATGCAATATTGTGTGCGTGTTTTAGGATTGATAGAGGAAGCTCAAGAATTTTCAAATGTTTTGTAAGTAAAATATTACCAAATAAGAAAATTTTAAAGAACGAATGAACCGGCTGCTACCAGCACTCCGCTTTTATGCTTCCGCTAGGCATTTGGTAATCATTGCGGATTTCTGTGGAATCCATACTGCAACTGCATCAAGAATCATTGCAAACGTTGTACTGTACTCATAAAAGAATACAGTCACCAGGTGGAAACGATGCTAAAGTATTCAGAAACAGAAAATGATATTTCAGTATTAACGTTTAGAAATAATAATGGATATGGTAATTAGGAGGCCTGGTTCTACCCATAATGGTATAGGTACTATATTTAATAATATTCGGATAAGGGCAAATGCCTGCACTGGGCATTTGATAACCATGTATGAAGTCTGGTGTTTGTATTTTTTCATTTATTTATAGGATAATCGTTCACATTTGAAGCGGGCGAAAGCTAACCGTTACTCGATACAAAGTAAGATCTGAAAAGTCACTAATAAGCTACTCAGTGTTGCTATATACTTAATGTTTTAAGTAGTTCTTTTCTAAGTAATTGCACCGTTTGGAATTTAAGCGTTCCTTTCGCAATCTGCTCTTAACTTTAAAAAGCTCTCAAGTTTTTCGCTTATTGCACCGATGCATCTTAACTATTACTTAGTAAATAATTGCTTAACGCATTGCGTACAATGAGAAAATCTAGTCACTTTGCGTATTTTTCGAGTGTCAGTTATATTTCACCCGTGTTAAATGAGAACTGTTAACCTATAAATACAAAGAAAACATTAAGTTTCGGAGATCAACGTTATCAAATATCAAATATTTCATTTAAAGTTGCATTGCATTAGATTGATATTACAATAATAACAATCAAATAGTCAAGTAAAATTAAAGGAAATGTCAAAAAATGGACCATATAATGTCTGAAGTGGGAAAAATAAAGCAATAATCATCAAGTTTATATATTTTATTGAATAAAAAAAGTATACTATAAATGGAATGTTTTCTTGCATATTTCAATGACAAACATGAATAAAAATAAATGATAGGAATTCAACAACAATGCTGGAAGTTCAAAGTTGTATGGAAGAATGACTACTTCTCTCACTATTTATTTAATGGAACATATGTTTTTTTTATAAAGATAAAGCTTACCGAGTGCACCTCACATTACAGTCTTTCACAATTTATACTCTCGATTTTGTCTCCTAAAGTAAAAGGGGTAAACCGCAAGTGGAAGTAGTTGTCCACCGCAGTGGAAGTAGTTGTACAGCGCAGTCGAAGTATGTGGAAGTTTTGAGGAAGTATGTGGAGGTATATGGAAGTATGTGGAAGTTTGGTGGAAGTATGTGGGTGTTTGGTGGAAGTATGTGGAAGTTTAGTGGAAGTATGTGAAAATTTTATACAGAAATTAGAGAAAGTGCGGTGAAAATAACGAATTTAGAATTATTGAATAGGTCATCATGCAGGGTGTTAATGAATTGGTGCTACAAACTCAAAGAGCGTGTAGAAATGCGAAAATTGGCGTAAAATTTCCTGTCGACATGGGTCGTTGGAGCTTCAGTTTTCGAGATACAGGGTGTTAAAGTTACCCATACAACAGGTTAAATATCATAAAAATCAATGCTATTGAGTGTTTTCAGAAATTATAAATTTATGTGTTCGTTATGGAAACGTGTTGCATTACAAAAAGGTTGCATGAGTTTTTACATCGTCAACTAACTTGAAAACAGTGTGTGGAACTATGTGGAAGTTTCTTGGAAGTTTGGTGGAAGTATGTGAAAGTATGTGGAAGTTTTTTCAAATGTGGAAGTAGGTGTACAAGATTTTTGCCGGCGGTTTACCCCTCGAAGTAAAAGTCCCACTATAAACAATGAAAACCTTCGTAGTCAACACACACACAAATAAGCAAAATAGTTTTTAAAAACAGAAACTGGACAAACTCACGATACACGTCGTAACACGTTGGTCTGCAGTTGTCAGGTTAGGATGTCAGCGCGGCGTTACAGTTCTAATTCTGATTCTCATTAAATTAGCAATTTAAGTACTGACGGGACTCCCTATGTGGCACCCTCGCGCCTTCAGAGCAATGATCCCCTACCCTGGCCAGGCACATCAACGTTTTACGACATGATATGAGTTTGTGGAGTTTTTCTTTTTAAAAACTATTTTGCTTATTTGTGTGTGTGTTGAGTATTCGTAGTTGGTTTTTATTGTTTATAGAAGGACTTAACTTAACCAACTCTTCCGCTAGGTGAATTTCACTCCTGTCATTCTTTGTCAGTTTTTTGTTGAGTTGTTTACTTTTAAGTTGCTTTCATCACTTGCACTGTGATTGTTTTTGCATATTATTATTCATTTTTCGTGAATCGCGAACATTAAATTCCAGTTAGTTTATGATGAAAATGGCGAAATATCTTTGTTAGGTTATAATTATACACCAGTTCGTTCGAAAACACACCGATAAAATTCACTCTATTGACCACGTGACCATATACCTACTCTCACCTCTTTGGGTAAAGTTTAACCATTTTACGAACGCACTCTAAGAGACAATGTCGAGAATATGTATTGTGAAAGACTGTAAGTAAGGTGCACTCGGTAAGCTTTATCTTTATAAAAAAACATGTTTCATTATTTTTCTTCATGTTTGTCATTGAAATATGTAAAAAAACGTTTCATTTATTGTATACTTCTCCCCCAAGGAGCTGTAAGACCTGGTCATTGGTGGGGGAGCCGAGTAGCTGTTCCTTCTCGGGAGGAATACGTGAAACCAAGGACAGCTCATCGGATTCCTGTGAAATGTAGAGATCCGATATCAGGAACTGCAGCGTGGAGAGTGGACTGTTGCCCCGACGGGTTTGCTGATAGCCGGAGTCAGCGGGGCGTCGGAACAGTAGACTGCTTGTGGAAACCTGCCTGATGTAAACCGTATCGAATGGAAGGTGGTTGATGAGGTATATTCACTAGATGTGGGGGCTTGCCTTGAACAGCTGGCTAAGTGGAAGAAGACCACAATAAAATACCCAAGTCAAGGTGAGGCAGCATATGCTGAGGACTGCGTGGTCAAGGGGAAGCTTGATCTCTAATATGCGGAATATGGATACCTGGGTATATTCAGTTCAAATACCCTTACTCCTGCATGCGAGGCTCTGAAGGAGTAGACCTTGTGCTTCCCTAGCTACTCGTGGGATCAACCATAGATAAAAGAAATGAAAAAAAGAAACCAAGCGGGCATGCACCGCAACCGAGCACAAGTCGCAATAATGTATCCACAGTGCCCATAAATACAGGAGCATCTTCCTCACATGCGAGCAGACCTCGTGTTGAGGAAGTTAGAGAAAAACAGGAGAGGAGAAAGGCAGGGGCACCTATATCCTCAACCTTCTACCGGTAAACGACCAGTAAACAACCCTTACCGTTCTTGATACTTATATACTATTTATATTATCCTGTTCGGATCTGTTCATTAAAAAATATAAATCTTCTTATTTTTTTTTCCTTTTGTGTAATGAATGGAGTAATATACAGCATGGGAAATCTGCTTCGGAACCTAGGCACGAATTACACAAGTACGACAAGGATATATGAAAGAGAGAGGAAGAATAATTGTGCACAATCATCACTTTGTTTCACCTTAGGGGGCGTAAACTTATTCCCGAGAGTGCCCGACTGCTCATTGCCCTCCTATTTTAACTAGTTGGTGGTGGTAAATGGTAATTCAGTATGCTCCCAAGACGTAAGGAGTGAGGACGTTAAAGAAATATAAAAATACAATCGTTATTACGTAACCTGTAAATCTTAAAATTCATTTTTGTCAACATGATCATTTTAGACCAAGTTGACAATTTCTAACTACAATAGGATATTATTTTAGCCATTGTAACTTGAAAATAAAACAGCATTTCTTGAGAGAACCGATTGGCAGTTTGAATTGGCTAGAGATGCTTGGGGTTTTAAATGCAGCTCCCACTCCGTCATCTGATTTGGAAGCATCAGTGTAAATTACATGGCAGTTTTTATATCTGTTAAGCTCCTGCTGGAAGGACTTTTTAATTAATGTGTGTGGAGTCTCTGCTTTATTTAACGTTGTGAGGTTTGTATTTATGGATGGGGTTTGTCCTAGCCAAGGGGGTGGGATTAGATCATTCGCGTTATAAAATTTGGGAATTTGTAATTGTAGATTTTTCATGTGTTTCCTCACTCTTTCGTAGAATGGAGGATCATATCTACCTGTTTCGTAAATCTCGCGATATCAGTTAATGTATTTAAAATATTTAATTTAAAGTTGTCGATTTAGTTCAAATTAATTTATTTAAAATATTCAATTTCAAGTTGCTAATTTATTGCAAGTGGTTGGTTAATATATTGTAAT
>CAJUYI010007126.1:0-12571 GCA_910591695.1 Galerucella pusilla
GAGATATCTCTAATTGACCGTTTATCTGCCGCACCCTGTATATGACGATTCTATGTTCTCGTTTGACAATTTTGTCGGATGCAGTGTAGCTTACCGTTTTAGTGTACTTTAATTTAATTATCTTTAATTATCCAGTTCTTTCATCAGGTTAATCCGGTAACTTCTGGCATATTGTATATAAGAACTTTTGATATGGAATGATATGAATGTGAGGACGGTCGACGAAGGCTGGATCAATATTTTGTGAATAGAGGTATTGAAATCAACAGTTTTCATAAGACCCCATTGTTATTATGACCACCTCAATTATTGGCCCAGATTTTATTTCCTAAATATGTTTGACGATAATATAGCATAGACTAAAATGTATTTAAATACAATTTATGGATACGAACCAGATTTTGTTGTAGGCATCGGAGATTAATTCGGTGATCCACCTTTCTACTAGGTATGGCACGAGATGGGGTAGTCAGGACGTTATCTCCTGTACTTTACACTGACTATGCAGCTTCTTGTGGTGCGTTTGTGAACGCTGTGGTGTAGAGTGTGAAAAATATGTTATGAACGCTCGCTTTATATCCAAGTATAATTTTCAAAGTTCATAAACCACGTTTTGTGAAATTTTTGGATGTGGTAGTATAATAATTGGTTTAGTTAATTCGTTGCACTTGATATTGGCGATTATAAATTATAGGAATAATGGTATTTTATTGCTGTGTGTTTAAATTGTAATACTTACAATGAAGAAGTTCATATGCACCGCTTTCCCATTAAAGATCCTTTCGTAAGTAGTATTTTATTATTGAAATAGTGAATAGTGTCAATTATTTATAATTTTTTCCCCAAAATTTGGCTTGTAGTTGAAAAAATTGTATATAAACCACGGTGGAGAAGACATATACAGATTGCGAAATGTCTATTCGTGACATACGATTTTCACAAGTACGGCAAGGAAAATATGAGAAAAACTACTTGAAAGAGAGAGAAGAATAATAAGCCGCAGTCAGCGATGGTTGTGTGTTCAGTGTCTCCCTATTTCAACCTCTGTTGCCAAATGTACTTATCTGTGGAAGTTATTCCCAATTTTTGTCGGCAACAATGTTAAATACCAATAATTGTTAAATCGAAAGCAGTGTATAGATTTTATCTATTGCAGATTGTAATTTGTCAAAATTTTTTAAACCATATCATTTTATTCATATTTGTGTCGATCTCACTTATTTTAAAAGTCAATAATATTAACAATCTTGATTTTCTCCCACTTAATATGGCGTTATCCCGTGTTAAAACTCAAAAGCAAAATAAGTTATGTATTCCTTAAAAAGTACCAAACATTCCAAGCTGGCCACGCTGGTTTCATATCAGATTGGTAGCTGGAACTGAACACACGCCCAATGCTAACTGCTCATAATTATTGTTCTCTCTTTTCTAAGTAGTTTTTCTCATATTTTCCCTGTCGTACTTGTGTAAATCTTATGTCGCGATAAGCCTGTCGTATATTCCTCGCACCTGCTTATTCCACTCGGTCAATAATAATAGTCTTCACCACCTTGGTGTACAATATACTATTTCGCACAATATTGTCAGCTCAAGGAAACCCATAACATATTTGAAAAAGTGTTTAAATTTAAAAATTCAGAAATTGAAAGAATAATCTTAATAGACAAAATTCAATGCAACAAGCACATTAATGAAGTAACGGTTTAATAATTAATGATATATTGTTGTGAATTGAAAGTCCATTATTGTGGTTTGATTCCCAAAAAATAAGAGGAAAAATAATAAGTGATGACTTACCGACGTGTTAGAAACCAGTAAACACAACCTACCGTCCTGATAACCGATGCTGTAAATAAACAAAAAAGATCGATCGCGCAAAAACTATTTTGCTGATTTGCAGTCCAAATAATCCCATTCTTGCTTTTTAATGTCTGCTATTTTCGAATGTTAAATTGACCGTAAGTGCTATGACTCTTGATAAATAATAGTTTTAAGTCTACCCAGATTGCATAGTATATGGAAAATGTTTCATTATAATCAAAATATACAGGGCACATCGAAATATTATAATATCAAATTCCCTTAATAGAAATAACTAACACTATATATCGGAAATTTGGATTACCTCCGTTCCCTTTGGCAAAGAGACAAAAGAAAAAGTAGCAGGAGGAAATACAATGTTGTCCCAAATACAACAACCAAGGACACAATAAAATTGAAATAATAAAGTACACATAATTATCAGAAGTGGTTTGTCTGAAACTTATCTGCAAATCAATTATCGTTTCATGAACCATTTCATAAATATACTTGATTAGATAAACATTAAAACAAAATTTTATCGAATATATTTACTACCGTTCGTACATTGTAGAAACTATGTATTAAATTGAATTGCTTTTGCCCCATGTCAAATAAATATTCAAACGTTCCAATTGTTATTCGAACAAAAATAAAAGTAAACAAGTACGAAACAACCAGTACTGTAGGTAGAATTCTCTCCACAACATATTTTCCTACTTTCGCGCTATCTAGACTACATGTTTTATACAGATACATGTAATGAGAAACGGAACTTAGTGATTTGATGTATTCTCCAATTTAAATAGTCCATCAACAAAATATTTCTATGAATTTACTTCAATAAATATCAAGTATTTCGCTGAACAGCTGGATTCAGAACCACTGCAAGAAACCCCGCCTCTTCTCCTCCCAATATTTGATGGTTATGTGGTTAAGCCCACATTCCACCGAGTCCGGCGACGTGCAACACGTTGACGTACGTCAAATACAGCAGGCGACGATATACGTCGAACAACATTTGAGTCTTTTCACCAAATACGTCGCATTAGTTGCCTTTTTGACACCATTTTGGAACTGATTACACAAGAGCTCAGTGCCTTAATGGCTGCTTGACTATCCGACATTATGATAATCCTTTGTCTTCCGTATCCTTTATCAATATTGAACTGGGCGCACTTTCTTATGGCGTGGATTTCCGCTTGAAAGATACTTGGGGTTTTTCCCAAGCTTTCAGAGTGTTTGGTTCCTGGCCCGAACACTCCTATCCCAGTTCCTTCTATTGCTTTTGAGCCGTCTGTGTACCATTGAATGGCATTCTTTCCAAGTCTGGTAATGGTATTTGGATCCCATTCCTTCTTGCTGCTCATTTCTGTAACGAATTTCTTTGAAAAGTTATATTTTTTCTTTTTTTTTTTTAATTTCTTGGGAAATTAAACCACAATATTTTTGAATTCTAGTTGTCAAATTTTTTCTGTTGTGTCAGTTAGGGATAAAAAAATTAATTTCTACTTATTTTTTCTTGACAACGGTAGCTGGAACGCTACCGAAACGTTGAAATAAAGAATTCAAAAATATTGTGGTTTAATTTCCCAAGAAATTAAAAAAAAAGAATGAATAATATACCACAAGGAACATACAGAAGATATTTATATTTTTTCATCATACCGTCTTGTGGCATGTCCCAGGTTGTCTGATTTCTAAGAAGTGAGGAGGTGTTTTTTTTAATGATTTCCTCTCTACTTAGTCTGTATCTTGTTCTTTCTGCAACACTCACCACCACCATATGTAAAGGGGTGAGGTTGAGAATCACTTCTATGGCTGCCGTTGGGCATGTTCTCATTGCTCCTGTAATGCATATACAGGCTAGTCTTTGAATTTTGGAGAGGTTTTCTCTCGTCGTCAATAGGCTAGTTCTACTACACCAGGCAATGGCTCCATAAGTGATGATTGGTCTCACTTTGGCACTAGTCTCACTAATCAACCATAAAAACATCACTTTCTCACGACCACACATCGAAATATGGTTGATATATATTATATAAATAAAACATAGTTTGAATTGTACTTACGATAATGCTTTAACTCCTCTTATTTTCTCTGCATTAAAGCAGCTGTTAGACTTTATAAATTCAAGCAGCATATCTACTTTGGGCAAGTTATCAGTTAGTGCTCTTACAAAATCTTCGCTAGCCATATCTTTACTCACAAAATATGAAAGAATCGTCACTGAACACTGAACTAGTAAATAAAATATATTCTTCCAAAAATTTTAAAATATCCTCGGAAATATCGAATATTTATGTCCACTTTCCACTTTACGTTGACTTTTATAAATAAAAAAAGAACACACAAACACATAGTGGTCTCAAACAAACATATAAATGATATTTTTACATCGATGAAGCAATTAATAGTTGATTAAAATACAATATAAACAGACTACACATAACCTAATGCAATACTGGCCATATTGACATAAGTGAACACAAGAGATATGACATCACACGTATCATCGGGAGCGTTCCGAAATCCTCGGGTTGTGTTCGGAGAGTGCATTGAAATTTGAATTTTATTTTAAAATTTTCGGGAGTAATTTACAATGGAAGCTGGATTATTTCCTATTATTAGTAATTATTGATATCATATTTACTATTATAAATTAATATCCAAGCAAAATATGAAATATGCGTGTACTCTATTGTAAGATATATTGTAGGTGTTCAAATGAACGATTGTTATAATCGTGTTCTCAATCTGTTGAAGCTTGATATTGGTCGACTAGCTTAAAAGCAGTTCTGATACAATGCTTAAAATCCCTATGTTCCCCTTCTCATTGCATGTATCTGTATAGTGGCTTTCTTTACAATTCTATTTGCTCCCCTTGTATAGTGGACGTAATATTTTCAATGGAGCTATCTAATCTTATATACCCTTCAAGTTATATTGCGGACTATGACGGTATCGTATCGAATTACAGTCGAACAAAGAGCCGACAACTTTAAGTTCGCACAACATCGATTACCTAGTCTGCATGCCCAACAATAAATAACAGTTAATAAGAGAGATCTCTCCGCTGATAATGTGTACTAAAGGATTTGAGTAGTGAATTTGGACATTTTTGAGAATCTGTAATAATCTTCCATTACGTAGTTCGTGGTTCTTAGCGTGAATAAAAGCTTGGAAGTTTTCATACAGTTTTCCAGAATATAAACCCTATCCGTAAGTCTAGTTTTGACGGCGCTGGCAATAATAACAGAGACATCTTTCTCCTTTTCCATTTTCGAGGAATCTGGGTAGTCGGGGCATTTCGTCTCAAAACGCTATTCTTATTACATATTCATGTCCTCCATATTTGATAGGGGAATTATGCAATGCAAAAGTTTTTTTAGCCAGCGAGGAAAGTGAATAATGTTCTACGGAGAAGTTGGAGGAATTGGGCGATTGGACAATAAAAGATAATTGCTTATTCTCTGATTCGAAGGGAAATTGCGCTTTTCACGCTGAAGCTTTTTATACTATATCAATGTACGTTATAATATATGGCAAAAGTTATTGGACATTTCCACGGTTGCGGAATTGCATATTTCTGAAAAATAATCTCAACACATAAATTATCACAGCGAAATTTACCAGCAAAACAATTTCAATTAATTTGTTAATAACGTGGTAATTTGCAAACTAATGAAGTTACAGGTTCCAATTATTGTACCTATACGTAATTTGTAGGAATAATTAAATGCACCTAATGTAAAGACGTCATAATCATCGCATGGAGTTTTATATTTGTTCATTGATAATATTGTAAGCAATGGTTTTTAGCTCATAATTATAGACCTGGTCAATATTTTTTGACGTGCAAAGTCTAGTTTTGTAGATCTCTCAAAGAGGACAAAATTAGTCAATGTTTTATTCTGTTTTATTGAAGACAAAAACGAAATTGAAGTCCCGCCCTTCTTACTTTGTTGCTGTTTCCGCAGCTATACATCAGCGGTCGAGGTTCATATTTCTCTTTATTTTCAGTCTTTTCACCCAAATTACAACCACTACACGGGAAACGCTGTGAAATTGTCATTTTATGATATATTTCCTGGATTATGATGTATTGTCGTTGCCAGTGAACGTTAATTAAACAACTAAATAAAACTCAAAACGAATATTGATTTAAGTAAACATTATGCTGCTTGGTTAACCTGGCAGGCCCTTCTAGACATTGCTATGCGCACTCGTATGCTTTCTCGTATGCTCGCTGCTTTCCCCGCAGACATCTATTTTATTAGATGAAAGTAATTCGAAAATAGATTTCGTACACGTATTGTACTCGAGTAATTTCGAAAATAGAGTCCCTGGTGATGGGAAGTGAAAGAAGTAGAGAAATATAAGCGCGTATCATTTCTTTCTAAATAACGCTCATCATGAAAAGCTCTGTATAAATAGAGTTCATAGAACTTATCAACAGTGACACTTCAAAAAAAAACTAAATACATTGTAGACATGTAATTTTTTCCTTTAAATTATGTTACTATTTAGTCATGGTCTGGTACATGCCTAGTAATACATTCATTTATTTTGGTACATACCAAGTCATTGTATTTTAATTTTTATTACTATTTTCAGCATTAAATAATTATTCATGAGTATGTTTATTCTACTTTGTTAGTTCCTCATAATACATTTTTTTACACACTTTTTATCCACATTCATGGATAATAGCCATTATTATAAGCTTGTTGAATAATATACTATTATTTCACCGTGTCAGTATGGATCTTCATCAAGAAATAGCCTCATCTATTCAAATTTTATAAAAAATAAATTATTTTGTTCATTGAGATACTTTTGTAAACATTGTTTTGAAATTTCGCCAAAATATTTTAATTCAATACTCACTTCCTGATTTTATTTTTGGAAACAGCAGCTCAATTTTCTCTATTAATATATGTGGTATCATAGAGTGGAAATGTATCATACGCCTTTAGTTTACGTAAAGTATGATGGTCAAAAATATAATAAATAGATGCATACAGAGTAATAAAGGGCGATAATGTCCAATATCTTGTTAATCCTCAATGATATTTAAGTGAAATATCAACCGATTCTAGCCACCTCAAAGGCACAGATTTTAAAATCAGTCTCCATTGTACAGCGTGTTCCAGAATAACGTGCCAGATATAAGGTACATTTTTTTCAATATGGGACACTCTATATTTCAATTCAAATTTGAATTCTGCTATTATATATGGTTAAGAGGTAATACAGTGTATTTAAAAAGTTTTAACCACTTGTTCCTGAAAATCGTAATGAATTCAACTGTAAACTGCAATTATTTGAAATTAATCTTCTACATTTACATCCATACGTCTGTGATGGTCGTCGAGTGTTATAATTAACTAGATATGCCTCTACATCGGTATATCGGTATATGGAAGTTATTTTAATAAACTTTCAAGCCGTCACAATATTTGTGGGGAGAACTAGCTTCAGGGATACGTTACGAATCTGAGTAATTGAAACGAGGACTTGAAACACAAATCAAAGTTAACCATGCCTACGGTGTTATATATGGAAGGATCGTTTTATTTACTAGGAAAATGTTGGATCGGTTTTCTAATTATGGACCCACACGCAAAAAATGGCAAATTGGTGCCGAACTCCGAGATCATATTGAATCATGAACAAAAAAAATGGAAACAAATTATTGATAATTACTTACAAATACTAAGACTAGCCTAGTCAAACTAGAAATAGGCGTGACGATAGATTTTGAAATACTCTTCCGACATGTGAGTACACATTCACTATTTACGAAAAAACCTTTATTTCGGTAATAAACTTAAGTTTAACGAAGTTTGAAGCCATTTTACTGATATTTTTTAAATAGTGCGCGAAAACAGCTCGCAGGTGTCATGGCGTCGGCTCTGACGTCACGCCTAGGTAAACATGTCATTGTATCTATGCGTAGCGAAGAAAGTGAACAAAACATTAAATTAATTCGTGTCATAAAAATGAATTCCAAAGTTTATAAGTGGTGTGCAGTACCGCAGTGTGTAAAAACACATTAATAAGAACACCTAACAAAGTATTTGTACATGTTCCAAACAAGAAAATAATAAGAAGCTCGCAAGGCGAAACCCGAACGACGTAGTCACACGAATTCGCCACTCTATTTCTGTGAAGACCACTTTGATGTGAGTATGTTATCATATTATATTTATAATTCTCAAACTTAAGACGTTTGTTTGACGTGAAATAGTTGAAATATTGAAGCTATGGAATAACTAATTTATTGAGGTTATGTTACCTTTGAAAGTTAAATAAACTCGCATGAGCTTAAAACTAGTTTGATTATATCTAAGTTGGTTGAAGATAAATACAAAATTTACTTACAAGGAAGTTTTCACGTTTCTAAACTTAGACGAGCAAAATTCTTGATTTGTTGCGAGGAAATCGCCCAACATCATTACATCAATCCTGGGCAAATTTGAGCTATTTGCCTTAACAAAGCTTGGTTTCATTGTTCATTGATATAGTAGAGTGGAGACGACACGTGAAATAATAAAAGATCAATCCAAATGCGTAATCAGTAGTATTCACAACAACAAAACACAGAGAATGAGTGTATTGAGTATTGACTGACAGCGGAGTTTACCTAAGCGTGACGTCATGCGCTGTGATTGGTTTTTCAGTCAAAATGGCCGATTGCAGTATTTTAATGTTTTATTTTATTGAAAACCCTTATAATCTGAATTTTTTAAATAAAACTAAAGCAGTGTTTTGAATTGTTTTAATATGAACTTTCCCCTAAAACCATTATATCGACGATTTTTTGATGCTGTCGGCATGCCTATTGCAGTCTTTTACGATGGAACCCATTTCAGCTCGCACACAAAAAAGTGGACTGAATCGTTAAAAATCCTATGCCCTTTAACATGATGGAAGTGAGAAAAGTTCTCCACACATTTAATTTTTCAGAAACAATTCGAAAGTTTGTTTATTTAAGAGGCAAGCATAATCAAAATAACAAAATCGATATGATAATAAAAAAGGATATAAAAAAAATGTTTCTGAAAATGTGTGTTTTCAAATTGCCCTTTCTGTACATATGCAGTAGTACAATGGAAATGAAAAAAATTGATAAATTTACCGATTGGATGCTCTAACAAATCACTAACGAACTTGAAATAACTTAAAAATTCTATCAAAACCTAGAGAAGTTTGACTTTCGATTTCTCGGCTTCTGGGATTTTTCAAAATGTGTAGTTTTTAAAATGTGAACAGAAGCTGGAATTAATTTTTCATTGATAAATTTTGGAAAAACTCAATCAATTTGAACATTGAATCAACCAAATAAATAATGTTTGATGGACATATTTTTATTACATGGAGCACATTGAGGTGGTTCTAGTTTACTAATTAGAAGTTTGTACGTTAGAGCTGTGTGTTCAATATTTATTAATCCGGTAGCTTTTATTCGTTCAGTTTTTGAAGCATAACAAGATTTTTAACAGTTACCTTATGGTCTTGGAGAGGGATCGTCTCTAATATGACATATAGTTGTGTGATGCAATCTATTGATATGGTTGAAATAATACCCTTCTTGGTGTGCGTCATCGATTGTTAATGTCCTTCTAACACATTACGTAGGAAGAAATGGAAAAAAGGCAGGTCTGTGATTAATCCTAATCAAAAATAAACGACAAGCCGAAAACCCGGATATACGTCACAATCGATGACGCACACCAAGAAGGGTATTATTTTAACTATATCAAGCTCCTGGTGATTATCAGTATTAATGAGTTTCTTCCTTTTGGAAACAATGTCCAACACTTATTAATTTCTGAGCCCCCTTGGTCTCCGCTTTGCTCATTGCTTTTTCTTTTCTTGATAGCGTGGTCCTGAAATCTGTATTTTTTATCTTTCAATTCTGTTTTTGTCCACAAGTTTATTCGGAGTTACGTATTCACATTATTGCACCACCAACGGATGAACACAATTTTTTTAATGCATGTCATGGTGAATTATATACATTGTCACGGTAAAAACAAATTCAAATCGCTCCATCACATGTCTTTTCCATTTGTCATTATTTTATTAAATATATAGGTACGTATTTTTAAAATCATATTTATTATTTATCATTTCCTGTATAATTTCACGAATGGCTCTCAAACGGATGTAGGTTACTGTTGAATCGTCGATTTAGTTTATTTTCATCCAATAAAATATCGGCTTACTGCTGTGAGATATATAAACATCCCAAGATTGTTATTGGCAAGAAAATCAATACTTCAGTTAATTTTGAGTACAAATATTTAATTTCCTCGATTGGATAATTTTTATTACGGTTTTGATTCTAAAACAGTATGATACAGTGAGTAATAGTAGGCTTTACACACCGCCCTGTTTCCTTTAAGATATTCTATCTGATTCTTTCTTGAGCTTACTAAATCCAGTTGAAGCTACTAGGTCTTGAAAGCCAACTATTAAAATAGGGTGGAAGCATACATTTTGCTATTGGCGGGAATTGACGCTTTATCAGGTCTTCTAACACCTTGCATGCCTATTTTTTTCAAAAAAATATGAACTTTACTTTTAAAACGACTTTAAAAATCATAAAATTTGAAAGTCCGCCAAAACGCGCTTTACGTCATAAAGATGGCTGCACCATGGTGTGACGTGTCTTTTGTTTACGTTCTTATTCGTGTATCACGCTCCGAGTAATTTGTTTCTTAAAGCTTTAAAAATGGATAAAGCCGAAAAAAAACTTAGTATTCCAAGTATTGCATTGTTCCAGTGTGTAAATCAACGTCTATTAAAACTCCAGACAAAATATTTGTTACTTTACCTGGTGGCGCAAGCAAAAATACACTTAAGAGAAGGGGATTACTTTTGTTTGTGAAGACCATTTTAATGTAAGTACCTACTTCTATGCTGGTAATTTTCATTCTTAAATAGTTTGAGGTTATGTACCTATGTCCTATGTCTAGGAATCAACCATAAAAACATCATTTTCTTACGACCACACATCGAAATGTGGCTGGTATATATTATATAAATATAACATAGTTTAAATCCTACTTACGATAATGCTTTAACTCCTCTTATTTCCTCTGCGTTAAAGCAGCTGTTTGACTTCATAAATTCAAGCAGCAGAAATGAGTCTACTTTGGGTAAGTTATCAGTTTGTGCTTTTACAAAACCTTCGCTAGCCATATCTTTACTCACAAAATATGAAAGAATCGTCACTGAACACTGAACTAGTAAATAAAATATATTCTCCCAAAAGTTTTAAAATATCTTCGGAAATATCGAATATTTATGTCCAATTTCCACTTTACGTTGACTTTTAGAAATAAAAAAAAGCACACACTAACACGTAATGGTCTCAAACAAACATATAAATGATATTTTTACGTCGATGAAGCAATTAATAGTTGATTAAAATACAATATAAACAGATAACTACACATAACTTAATACAATACCGGCCATATTGACATAAGTAAACACAAGAGATATGACATCACACGTATCATCGGTAGCGTTCGGAAATCCTCGGGTTGTGGTCGGAAAGTGTATTGAAATTTAAATTTTATTTCAAAATTTGGGAGTAATTTCCAATGGAAACTGGTATATTTCCTATTATTAGTAATTTTTGATATCATATTTATTATTATAAACTAATATCCAAGCAAAATATGAAATATGCGTGTACTCTACTATCTCCACGCGTTTAACTATATATACTGTAAAGTAAACCATCGTGATATCTGTAGTTCAAATACAAAAACTGTGCAGCAAAGGATAGAGTAAGCCTTCAGGTAGGTACAAACTATCAAACCATACAAATACTCAAGTTGACCAAGCTACAAAAGTTGGTGTAGTGTTGTGTGTATGTACAGTGCAGAGTCTTATCTATGAGAGCAGCTAAAGACATCAATGGACTCCAACATGTAGTTTTATCTATTTCTATTAATTTTTAGAGGAATGCTTAAACTGTATTCCTAAGAGAAGTTTTAGGATATCTGCTTGATTCATTTTAGGTACTTAAGTGTTTGTCTTCTATCCATCAGTATCCCAGGTGCTGTGCCTTAAGATTCTGTATTGCTATAACTTTTTTTTCTTTTGATATCACCAGGCTATAATTCCCATGAGTATTTTTGATAGTTACAGAATTCGGCGTCTTGCCATAGGTATTCCACAGTGCCCTTAGCGTGAAAATTAAATTTGACTACACCAATCTGGCTATTTTAGTTTTGTTGTTGTTTGACGACTAAGCATATAACCCTAAAAATTATTGTTCAGAATAACAAACATTAAAAGATCAGGTTCTTTGTACGTACCAGCTCTGATAAAAATGTTCACAGTGAAAGTGAACTTTAACATAAATAGAAAAAGAATGAATATAGCAGACCTTCTTCTACTACTTATAGTCGTTGCTCCCCCTTTATTTACTAAGATATCCTACTCACAGTGAGGTTATGATTATTGAATTTAGTCCTACTATGGTTTCCCAAACCACAATCCAACTCAAATCTTGCATATCTAATCATTTTATGCCAGGAGGAGCAGCGCGTTGCAGCTGCTCCTTTTCTGGTGGCGGACTGTTGGAAGCTTTTTCGAAAGTTTGTTAGCATCAGATCTTGATGGACTATATAATTGGTCCAAACATTGCAAAATTGGATACCTACTGATCAACCACATCTGATAAATTACACTAAAGTGTATTATAGTCTGTACAGAAAGTACGAGGAGTAATAAACCCTAATTA
>CAJUYI010007127.1:0-12571 GCA_910591695.1 Galerucella pusilla
AACAAATTAATGGTATTTATTTGCAATGCAAATGAAACTAATATAAAAAATAATCAAATTCTCGTTGATGCTTGACTCTCGGAATAAAACTATATGTTCAACAACGAATATTTTCGATAGGCAGTGACATTGAAATTGTAATTTTTGCGGTAGGTGCCAATTTTCTTAAATACAGGTCGTTATTTTTCAAGGAAACGAATTAAAATCGTGACACTGATACAATTTTATGTATTAATATTATCGAATTAAAAAGAATCAATCGTTTATTATATTTGATAAATAATAATTGTTTATTTTATATACAGGTCGACCAGAATGCCAAAAAAAATGTGATTTTGAAGCAATCTGATTGTATACGAGATGGGTCATAACATAAATATAAAATATCTTTTTATTACCGCTTTCATTGTTTGGTCAATACAGGGCGAAATGTGAATTTTGACTGAAATTTCTTTTGAATGGTAGTAAGTTTGCTGCCTCAGCTATGTACGCTTGGAATGGGTTTAGAAGAGGTAAACCTGTGTATAGAAATAACTTTTGGGAGGCAGAAGGCTATTTATAAAAAGGGGTTGGATCTCAAATTTATTGAAGCTCATTATGGAGAAGAGTGAGAGACAGATGATAAGTGGAGAACGATGCTGGCGACGAAGTTACTGTTTAGATCCCTGTTTAATATTCATTATTTTTCTGGAAAAAAGTTTTTCTGTAAAAATGAAAGATCCCATTTTGTACTAGTTGGTGTTTTTTTCACTTTATATAGAATATTTGGAAAAAACTTCCGTCTATTTCAAGTTGAAAAAATAGGTCTATTAATGTAAGAATCATCCAACACTTATCAACCCCAAAATATATACAAAACGGAATTCCACAAGGATCGGTTTTAAGTCCTACACTTTTTCTAGTGGCAATAAATAGTATAGCACAAGAACTTCATCTTCCATTAAAAGCAAACCTCTACGCAGACGACTTCGCGGTATACACAAGAAGTAAAAATCCCACATTAGCTAGCGAAATTTTACAACAATTTTTATTTAAGTTAGAAGGATGGACCAACAGAACAGGACTTACATTTTCAAGTGATAAAACCAAAGTGGTGGTTTTTAACAAACACAATAAAACATCAAATATTCAACTGCAGTTAAATGAATACATTCTGAAAATAGAAAATCAAATAACCCTTTTGGGAATAACATTCGACACAAAACTTAGATGGAACTTACACATAAACAAATTGATCCAACAATGTCATTCTCGATTGAATTTATTAAAAGTAATTGCACATCACTCTTGGGGAGCTGATACTACAATACTTTTAAATCTTAATAAAACACTGATTAGAAGCAAACTGGACTACGGAGCAATATGCTATGAATCTGCCAGCAACTCACTACTACACAAATTAGATACAAATACAAAGTACTGCACTCCGTATTGTGTTCGGAGCATTTCGCACCAGTCCAGTTAGCAGCCTTCAAACCCTAGCAGCGGAACCTCCCTTAAAATTTCGTAGAGAAGTGCTCTCCTTGAACTACGTTGTAAGGCTACGGACTACTGAGAATAACCCTTTGTCTTCTCTCTTGAAATCCAATAATCAATATTATCACTACCAAAATATCAGCCTAAGAAATCTTCCATTTCATGAAAAAATTAAACGCCAAAACTACAGACTAGAACTCAATCCTAATAAGCAGCATATACTCATCACCCCACCATGGAAACTATCTATCCCTAAAATAGATTTTTCCCTACAAAGATATCCAAAACATTCTTACTCCCAATCAATTATTAAAGCTAAATATCTAGAAACGATATCGCAATTTCAAGGCTATAAACTTATTTTTACCGATGGATCCAAGAATAAGGATGGAGTAGTTGCAGCTGTCTACCTTGACAAACACTCCGTAGCTTCGAAAGAATGTAGCATATTCACCGCCGAGCTGTACGCTATTAAGGAAGCACTAAAACTTTGCACATATATTGCTTCGAATGTACTCATTATTACGAACTCATTAAGCACCCTACAGGAATTGAAACAAATATATCCCAATCATACCCTCTTATCAGAAATTGAGGAAGATTCACAGAATCTGGTACTGAGAGACAATGAAATAAAATTTCTCTGGGTTCCATCGCATGCAGGAATCGAAGGCAATGAGAAAGTGGACCAAATAGCCAAAAATTCAATTACAAATCCCACCATTGATAATACTTCCTTAATTCCTCTAACAGACATTAAAATCACCATCAAGGACCATATTTATAACACCTGGCAGCAATTGTGGAACGTGAACGACGCAAAGCTTAAAGAAATCAAACCTCGAGTGAGATCAAAGCTACCTCTTCCACGGGGAAGAAAAAACCAAATCATTATCAACCGCCTCCGTATTGGTCATACAGCATTGACGCATCTACACCTCATCACAAAAGAAGAACCACTAAGATGTAATTGTAATATACAACTTTCCTCTAGCCATATCCTAAAAAGCTGTCCACAGTACCATCAAGCCAGAACGATAGCACAATTACCAGAACAAATTGAAGATTCCCTAGTTTTAAAAATGGATAATGTAATAAACTTCCCAAAGAACACTGACTTATTTAACAAAATTTAAAATTTGTTTGTAATTATCATTTTTGTATAATATTACACTCCCGCTAATAACCCTAGCGGTTGATGCGGTAAATAAATGAAAAAAAAAACGTGAAAATTTGAAGTTAGGGCTTTAGGGCCAGGGAAATCATAACATGATATTTTTTTTGGGGCGCCACAAAAGCTATGCTGTGCGATTAACTTATTTATCGTTAACGGTATCCCTCTATTTATTGGAAAATATTAAGACTGCATCTTTTTCGCGACAAAAAGGTATACCTAACATAAGTTTTAAAAGTTACTAGTTTTCGAAATGTTCGCATTTTTAAACCCCCCTACATAATTTTTATTCCATCTATTAGCACAAAAATGATAATGTTAGTAGGCGCAGATGTCAGAAAATTCATTATCAGCTATAATATAGCAAGAACATTGATAATTTGCAATAATATTGTCATAGATTTCGAAAGCGTATTGCTTGGTAACAACCCGACTCTGAAGGCGGAGGGTTTTTGCCTCAAAGCAACATCCTTGAGGAAAGTTATGGCAAAATTTTTGCAATTTATTAATGCTCCTGCTATATTGAAGCTCATAATAAATTTGCTAACATGTGCCTACTAACATTATTATTTTTGTGCTAATAAATGAAAAAATGAAAATTATGAAGGGGGGTTGAAAAATGCGAATATATCGAAAACCAGTAACTTTTGAGACTGATGATAAATATACCTTTTTTGTCGCAAAAATGATGTAGTTTCAATATTTTCCAATAAATAGAGGGATACCGTTAACGATAAATAAGTTAATCCACAGTTACACCAACAACATACCTTTTGTGGCGCCCTTTAGAAAATGCATCGAAATGGATAACATATCATGATTTCCCAGGCCCTAAAGCCCCTATCTTCAAATTTTTACGTTTGTATATCAAAAATCTTTCAATTTACTGAAAAAAAAAAACATTTTTGACATTACAACTTTGCCACCCTGTATCTTTTTTATCATCAATATTTTATTAATGGAAGTTTATGATATTTTTAGGCCAAGAATCTTCCATTTCACTTTGGTCCATTACTTACGGACCACCCTGTATATTGGGGTGACATTCACTGATACCTAAAAGATCTATTTCGCCGCCTCACTTCTACTTTGTTCCTGAGGAAAGTCTTGGAGACTAGTAGCTTCTATAGTCCTATTTCCCGGAGGAATTTTAGGGTATCTCTTCTATCCTGTAATCTCCTAGGTGTTGTGACCTAGGATTTAGAATTGCAGCGCAATTCGCAAGTATGTGAATGGAGGTGTCTTAATCCATGCCATAGAATCCACATTCTTCTTCCTCCACTATTTTGAGCTTTTTCAGGTGCCCATTCAGGCGACAATGACTTGTTAAAACTCTAAGTGCACTTTTACTTTGACTAATGCATTCATTTTATCTTAAGAGGTTGTAAACACTTAAAAGAATCGTTGATTGTTTAAAACCTACTGGATCTTTCCAATGGTCAGATCTCTTTACTCGGCTTCACCTATTTTTTTCAATATTATATTGAAGCTGATACCGCAAAAGGGTTCCGGCCCCCAGAAGGGTGATTCAGCTCTTTCTTTTGCTAGTTCAACTGCTATTTCAATTCCTCCTATTCCAGTATGCCCTGAATCCACAGTAAGGTGAGCATATTATTATTTCCTACTTCCTTGATAGATATTGCCTAGGCGTTTCCACATTTTGGAACTGATTACACAGGAGCTCAGTGCTTTTATATTGGCTGCTTGACTTTCCGGAATGATGATAATCCTTTGCCTTTATCAATATTGAACTGTGCACACTTTCTTTTGTTGCTTTTCGCTTGAAAGATACTTGTTGCTTTTCCCAAACTTCTAGGGTGTTTGGTTCCTGACCCTAGTTACTTTTGAGCCGTCTGTGTACCATTGAATGGCATTCATTTAGATGTCGTGCTGTAAAAAACACCTCTTCCATTTAATGCTTTTTCGAAATAAATAATATTGATATCAAATTCAAAACTCTAGGTGTCAATCGCAATACGCGACAACTATAATAGGTATATTTTTCAATATTTTGGAAAATATAGAACACCAAAACTATTGTGGAATGTCTCGAATAATTTATGTTCGTTGTCCCCATAAACCATCCTATAAAAATTTTTTTGGCGGTCAACGTTTTTCCGGATTTTCTCAAAAAGGTTTTACCCAGAAATGTGCTTTGTCTAGACCGTTCATAATATATACTTTGTGATTTATAATAGTATTTTTTTATCGTTTGAAAAATATACATTTTATGACTTGTACATTAAATTTCCATTAAACATTTTTTGGGTTCTTTGTAAAAATTTCATAAAATGGTTAATATGGAACCCTAAAGCTTGTTTAAATTGTATTGGATCTACATAAATTGACCATTCAAATTATAGATATTTAAATAATTTGAAAAATAAGTTAATCATTAAAAATGTCTACTCACTTCTTTAGAACAATCACATTTTTTACAATCAGTAGGACATGACATTTTAATTTTGACAAGTTTTTATAACCAAACTTGTAATGACATTTCTGTTTGAAATTATCGCTCCAAAGTTTCTTTCCTTTCTTCTTTTTTCACAGTGAATGAATATTTCAACCACATCTTGATTTAGATCTAGATGTATGAAGTAGCATAGCATTTCCATATTTTTATATATAAAGTAGCGACCCAGTATTTCTGTGATTCTTATTTCATAACTTTTATAATAGTTATTCACGTAATTAGTGGGATATGGACATTATTAACGCACGCATGTGAAGTTTGCAAGACGACGCCGTAGGCCGAGTCGTGTAATCGCATAAGTGCGTTAATAATTCCTATCACACGTGTTACGTACAAAATTTTATCTACAACTGTTTATTAGTATTATTAACAGTACCTATATCATAGAATTAAAAAACATTCAATCCAACATATTTTTAATAATATCAACTGCAAACATAAAGTACTGTGTATCATATTCTGTAACCATAGCAACAAAGACAAACAAAGCTGTGGAAATAGAATAATTAGTTATGTCATCAAATTGTCAAAGTTGAATGAACGAAAATCTATAAAAATGACTTCAAGCGAAGACAATCTTCCTTCGGAAATTGAAAACGCAGCTTCCATTGCTATTTTAAATATTTAATTCTGGTTTTAATATTTTAATATTACCGTTTTTATTATATTATTATCTTGATGAAACGATTTTGGAACGTTATCTTTGCCGATAATATTTCCAATATGAAAATATTCCAATAGACAATAATTGTATTTGGACTAAAAATCTATTATGATAGTTTTCGGTTTTAAATTTAGCGCGGGGCTTAAGATATATGAATTTTTCATAAATGCCTATGGACAAAGAAGTTTCCGGCTTTCTGTTCTTCATTAATTTTGAAGCTACAAAGTAATAAGAAATAGTAATTAATTATATTAGTAAAATTAAAATAGCTACTAAATCTTGGGATGCCACATGTCTTTATCTCTCCCATATAAATTCAATTTATCTATAAATTTTTAGATATACCCATTTTTCTCATTTTCTTATAATTTTGTGTATTTTTCATGTAAAAACAAATGTAGTTTTTAGCAGTTTCTGGGCAAGACAAATTTCTGGTGTATACCGTTACTAGAATATACAGCTCCATAGAGCATAGATTTCCTGTAGTAAGTTCCTGGATTACACATATCCTAGAAAACAGATTTTCTAGAAGAACAACTCCCTGGATTCAGTTCCCGGAGTATAAGAAGAATCTTCAATAAGGAAAGTGAATTGTTAAATTCGTAGGGCTCTGCCAACGTTTAGAATTTTGTGATTTTATATTTTAACTTTCAGTTACTAACACATTTATAAAATTCTCAGCTCATTTTTTTAAATTGAATTTAATGAATTTATTTTATTGAATTTATTATATATTTTTTTCCTTATTTTATGGTTTTATTTATCACATAAAAACACCTTCAGTTAGTGTATTTTTTTCAACACCTAGGCAGACAATAATAATAGTTGAAGGTTCAATATTCATTTGAATTTTTTTATAAATTGAATAGATGAGACTTTTACTAGATGAAGATTAATACTGAACGATGAAATAGAACAATTTAATTTGTTTAAATTACATTATAAAATTTATAATTTTAAGAAATAAAATCAGTGACGCACATAAACACCAGTAATATTTCTTTATAGGTATGACATAATATAACAAAGCCCCGAGCAGCTATATTATCAAATACTTCAATAAAGATTATAAAATTTATTTGGCGTCGTAAATGTCGGTCTCTCAGGAGTCGATTTTGATATTTCTGCTGTCAATAAAATGAAATATTCAAAATGGCGCTACAAGTTAAAAGTTGAGATATCCCATAAACAAATCCCAATGAACGTCAATTCAAAACCTTACACTGACGTCGGCAAAGTTGTCCTTAGATCGTTCGTAAGAGAAGTGGGTGGCACAGAAAATTCTAGAATGCTGGGTAATCTCATTAGGACAGTGTCAGACGAAACAGTTAATTAAAAGACATTCATCAACTTTTACGACAGACCTAATAAGAAAAGATAGGAAAACTGTCAAAGCCGTAGTAGGTATGATAACAGGACACAGTAAGGTGCGTCCACCGGGCGCGCCGAACCGCGCAAAACGTGTTTTGCAACGTTGCATTGCATTCAGTGTGGACGGGAAGCATGTTTCAATTCCGCCATCCATCTCGGCACCATAGGCAAAATAAGACATTCTGATTGGTTGCGTTCTATCGGTTGAGTGGGTGCTGAGATCGTGGTCGGAATGGACTACAGAGTGCTCAGGCTCAGAAGGTAGTTGGAATTGAATACTAGTGTTGTGCTGCTGGCCGCGTTTAATTCCATGTCTTTTTGAAATATCGAACTCATTGGTGGAAACCGCACGTTTCTATCTTTTTTCGTTTAGTCAATAGTTAATCACGTTTAAAATGTGTCAATTTTATATTTTATTTGTTTTTGTATCATCTGATAATAATAGTATATTACGTAGCGTGTGTGGTAAGAAGCATTTTACGCACGAATGGAAAAGTAATGCGTAATTCCGTTAGTGCGTAAAATGCTTTACAACACGAGTTACGTACTATACTTTACCTACGACCTACTTGTACCTGTATTTTTTATAAGAAGTATAAGAAATAACAGTGACAGAGGTGCTGGGTAAATTCCATCTTTATTACTCTATTACTAGTGAAAGAAGCACATTAAAGAACTAACGTATAATCATTATTAATATATTGTTGATAATCGAAAGTCCATTTTTCAATTATAATCAGTACATATACTTAGGGCCAACTGCATCGTTTCTTCTTCTAAGTATACTTCCAAAGGTAAACTTTATTCATTAAGTAAAACTTGGTGTAATTCAACTGCATCGTGTCTTATTTCGCTAAGTCGACTAAAGACAGGATGTGGTCAGGCGGACAGGGATTTTGATTTTGGTAAAAATTGAAATGTGACATATGTGACACTACATTCTGATAATGAGAATGGCAATTATATAAAAAATATAAAATATAACCAAGTAAATGAAGAGCTGCGTCTCCCACTGATTTATGCCCAGTGTTCTTGGATAAAACTATCGATCTTTTCATAGTAGCAGTAATCAATTTTTTTCAATTTATATTCGGATAGGGTGTTATCAAAATCTTGTCTGGGAACTATATTCCTGGGAACACCGAATTCAATTAATTCCATTTAGTAAAGGTCATCAAAGAGCTCTATATTCATTATTAATTCCATTTTGTTCGATTTTATTAACTAGCCTCTCTATTTCTTGATAATTTTGTCTGCCAAGTGCCAAGACATAATCTCACTTTCACATAAGTACGACTTAAGTAGAACCTACACTTCGACTTACGTTAAGAACGACTTGCGACGCGGTGCAGTTACACATATTTCCTAAGTCCTACTTAAATGCTTAAGTAGCAGCGGTGCAGTTGACCCTTAGCTCTTTGGGCTTTTCATAGTTAAGCGAGGCCATATCGAATGTTTTCAAATAGTAAACTTTGAATAAAATGGCGACGTCTATTGACAGTTGCTAAGATGTGGCTATGGAAGCCGTGCGATTTACTTTACAGCTGTGCGTTTTTTTACAGTGCGTAATAGACGTCATTACATTGATACCGACTGTGTGTTATTGACTGATTACAGGGGGGGGGTCGTAGGTAAATGCTTGTTAAAATGATGTTCTGTTTAAATAATTTATACTATCTCAATATAATATATGTACTAAATCTTTAAAGTAAATTTTATATAAAATATTACAATTTTTGCAAAAAATCTATTTATTTTCGTCAGTACTTAAGGGTTAACTTCTTTCCATTGTTTATGTACTATCACTTAATACAATAAATACTATTATGAACATTGCATGTGTTTATTATTTCCATAGGAAATCATGCTTTAAGCTGATTTCTATTCCGCCGTCGATTTCGGCATTCCGCTTCCAATTCCGACCACGATCTCAGCACCCACTTAACCGATACAACGCAACCAATCAGAACGTCTTATTTTGCCTATGGTGCCGAGATGGATGGCGGAATTGAAACATGCGGACGGGAAAGTGCGCACAAACGCTTACTTACGATCTTCTTTGCGCGTGTTCGTTGTTCTTCCGCCAGTTGTCGGTACATCAAAAGTAAACCGAGGCTCGTGCGCGTTTTGGTGCGGTTAGTTTGGACGAAGTTTTTGAAGTGAGCTGTTTTTTTGGTTAACGTGCGTGTATTGATTATTGATTGTATCCGATATCGTTTATTGATTGTTTTTGGTAATCGTGTATTGATTAAGAATGTCTGACGAGTGGACCCACGAAAAATTAGATTAATGCGGCAATTGCAATGTCAGTATTACTCATATTTTAATATTGACGCAAAACTATCTGTTTAACGAGCAATATTCACCACAAAATTAAAAAAAAAAAACTAATCGCTCGGATTGGAACACCGACGAACAACTGTTTGTTGCAGAGCAGAGCTGCCGGTTTGGACGTTTCTCGCACCAGACCAAATTATAATATGTTAGGCGGTAATCCTGAAGGATCTTGGAGAAGTCAACCAGGAGGGGATAGATAAGATTAAGAAGGGTCTGACGGAGATGGAAGGAAAATGGGTGGGTAGACTCAGAGTCTCAAGGAACAGGGAGGCAAAGAATGGTGTTGAGGTTTGGAGAATTCTGAAGGAGGTGGACAAGGTGACAGGAACTACGGCAGTGAAGGCGGGGAGGGAAACAAAAACCATTAAGATGGTAGGGATAGACCTATGGATGGAAGATGGAGTGGTAAGAGAATAGAGGAATTGATTGGGGAATGGACAAGGGTTTTGAAAGTGGTGAGGGAGAGGAACGGCTTGAAAATGGCGGTGGTGAGGGTGGAATGTGAGAAGGCTCTAGCCTTACTAGGAAAACGGGAAATTGAGCTGAATTTGAATAGGGTGAATATTATAGAGGGGAGAGAGGAGGGCAGATGTTTTGGTTGTGGAATGAAGGGCCATCAGGTAGCGGGATGTAAGACAAGGAAAGTTGAGAAGATAAGGGAATGCTGACTATGTAAGAGCGTGGGGCACATGGCCAGAGACTGTCGGCAAGCCTCACTTTGTAGGTTATGTGGGGAAAGGGGACACAAGCCAGGGGAGACAGAGTGTAGTAGGGGGAGGAAGGTAGTTGATGTAGTTAATGGAGACGAAGATGGAAAAAATGGGAGGGACTTTCTGGACCCCTTAGCAGGGATGAGTCCGGTCAAATAAAAGGAAGGGGAAAACAGACCTCGGGAAGCAAAAATGTGGAGGAGGGATGGAGTGTGTTACAAATAAATTCAGGGAAATGCAGAGTAGCACATGATGTTCTACATGAGGTAATTGGTAGGAGGGAAGTGGATGTGGTGTGTGGATCTGAGGTGAACGCTAGATATGTGGGAAGCAAGGTTGGATAATGGATGATACAGGAGAGGCAGGAATGAGAGTGGTGGGATATGGAATGAGGGCGGATGAAGTAAGGAAGGGTAACGGTTGCGTGGTAGTGCGAATTGGAGACATGGTGGTATACAGTGTGTACCTATATAAGTCCAAATGTCAGCCTAGAAAAATATGAGTGGAGTATGACAGGACTGGAGGAAGATCTTATGGTGTCTAAGGGGAAAAGGAGAGTTATAAGAAGAATGGTGACAGGCGACTTCAATGCCAAGAATATTGCCTGGGGAGGGAGAAAAACGGACAGGAGAGGAGAGATCCTGGAGGAAGTGTTGACATCCAACGGATTGGCGGTGCTGAATGATGGACTGTTGTCCACCTTTGTGAGGGTTGACGGGGGTTCATCATTTATTGACATAACAGCGTGTGATGAATGGCTGGGGGAAACAGTGAGTAGTTGGAGGGTACTGGATGCAACGTTCACAAATACTCAGCGCGGCTGACAAACGTGGCGTCTTCAGATTCTGTCAAAATTGCAGAGCACATCCTATGTCAGTAGTGCAACTGCCTGGCGAATGTGCCGTTTCTTGTACTAGGCGATGAAAAAACGTCGGTCATGCAAGCTAAAATGGTTGGTTTCATTTTGCAGATATACTAACCCCGTTTAACTTTGGAGTGTAATTTAATGTCCGTTGCATATAGCCAGGGAAGTAGCTGTTGCTTCTTAGTGAATAGTCTTCGTTCTTTAATTCTCAAAGATTCTGTAAGGTGCTATGAGAGTATTATACTCCTACCTTTGATATCTATAACAAGCTACACTAAATTGACAATTTATCTGCAGGAAACTGTGAATAAAGTACATAGATTTGGAAATGTCGCAGTGGAATAGGCTTCATCATATCCACTCTTTTCTTCAAAGCTGCACCTGTATTGACCCTATTTGTCGATAGTAAGGCCTTGCCGCAGCAGTTATAATGTGCAGATAATTACACTCCCCAAAAAAATATCCACTTCAAAAAAGTAGGAAAATGAGATTAACTTCACTCATACTTTTTCAACGGCTTGACAACAAAGGCAAAATTCTGTAATAATGTTCATTTGAATTCATGTATATTTGAGTGGTATATTGAGTTCACTGTTTTTTTAACATTGAAATCAAAACATTTATTATAAAATTCAAAAATTCTGATAAAGTTGACAGAATGGTGACGTGAACAGAATAATACTTTATTATCTTGTATTTGATGAATCAATATTGTTTATCTAACCTTGTCGAAGGTTTAAATATTCAAGAACGATAATAACAGTTTAAAATGAAACTGAAAATGCACCACTCCATCAATTTATTATACATTATTTAAAAGGCATTAGAATATACCATTAAATTTGCTTATCTTGGTTGACTAACGTTGTAAATATTTATTTTGAACTTACACAATCATGTTAAGTTTAAGTCGGGTTTCAAGGTTGAAAATTGAAAATATATGGGATGATATAAGTAGTTTCCTTAAAGTAAGAGTGACATTGACATGATAGTGACATTTTCCAATGATGATTTAGTTAAAATATATTTTTAACAAAAATTTACTGCCTTGCATTAATTGTCATGAAGTTGAATAAATAGTGCTTGACCTTGAAACAGACTTATATTAACTTTTCGGAAGAGGTATTACCCTCGACAGGAAACTAACATGGAACTCTCATCTACACAGCAGAGCAAAAAGAGCATATGTGGCTTATGAGCAGTGTCGGAGGACAGTGGGACGCACATGGGGTCTGTCACCTCGTGTGGTCACCTGGATCTACACTGCAATAATAAGACCCATGTTAACGTATGGAGCAATTGCATGGGGACCGAAAGTTCTACAAGCAACGGCCATCCAAAAATTGTATCAAATACAGCGAATGGCTTGTCTGAACATCACAGGAGCCATGAGAACAACACCAACCGCAGCAATGGAACTAATTACTGGTCTGACCGCTCTGGACCTGCACGTCAAGGAGGTTGCGTTAATGACCATGGTACGATTGCGCACGGCTGG
>CAJUYI010007128.1:0-12570 GCA_910591695.1 Galerucella pusilla
AAATGGAATGTTAGGTTCTCAGTAGCATCTCGTGTGCTTTGAATACCTGTGTGTGTTCGTGGAGCTAGCCTAAGGGCACCTGGGCAGGTATCAGGTGAGGAAGGTAACTTCACTTAAATTTGTGTGTCTGATTCTTATATATGTTTTGTAGAATAATATTCTAGAGTAGTATCATAAGTGTCAGACACTTACATGGTCCAAAACTTATGTCAGACGCTCCACAAAAAATAAATAAAACTTTCTTAATTTTCACATGTCTGAGTTTTAAATATATTATCACTCAGTTATTACTAAGTTTTATTTCGTTAGTCAGACCAATTGTTATGACCGAACATAAAAATTATCAGCCGGGAGTAGGAGTGCGAGAGCACTATGAATGCGTTTCAGAGTGAGTGGGACGCCTATAGTAACTCGGTTCCCCTTATTTTAAATATATTCAGGGCTATTCTGTAAGTAAAGTGATTATCGCAGTTGTTAACCATAGCAACTCTGCTAACAACTTTCGATAATGACTTTAGTAACCACTTTCGAAATTTTGGTATTCTCTAATACACGGTTGGCAACTGTTGTTATGATAACAACCTTCAAGACCCAAACGTGAAAATGGACGTGACAGCGCCGCAAAATAGTTCTAATGTGCGCAAAATAGGTCTAGTCGTTTCTTTGCTTTGACAGAGTAAATAATTATAAACTTCAAATATCTTTGTGATTGTTTATTTTTTCGGTTAAGCTAAATTTAAATATATAGTTTACGATCAAAATCCTTTTGAAAAACGAATTAAAATAATTTAAAGACAAAATAAATGAAATTTGTAGCTGTATTGAAAAGGTATGATGGATTCTTATTAAGACACGTACAGTAGGATTTATAAAGAATGACCAGAAATTATATTTCTCTATAACAGAGAAAATTACCTAAAATGGTCAACTAAAGTTCTTCTTGTTCTACTACCTAAAGCTAAAATGTTCACATTTTCTTGTCTCTGAATTGGGTCTGGAATGTTTATATTCTCTTCATCATCCGGGCCAGTGGCCCTAAATCATCCATGTGTATTACCTTTGATACATATATTGTGCAAAGCAGCACATGCATATAAAATATATAATAAATAGATAAAAACATTCCAATAAGTGTCTGACGCAAGTAGTTTTCGTTAACAACTCCTCTGGAGCAGTTGCCAGTGAACCACTTCTCATAGCCACTTGTCATTATGCATAGCAACTCTTATGGCGACTTCACTTCAATAGTGAATACCAATTTCGCGTTTAGCAACTGACCTTGAACATAACGACAATTTACAGTTGCTATCCATAACAACTTTGCTTAGTGAATAGCCCTGAATGTCTCAGTCTACTGTGTATGTGCCCTTTTTGCACAAAGTATAGTATTGAGTATAGTTCGGATCTGTTGGAGCACATATAACTTAGTAATAGTTGCCTTGATAACATATTCGAAAGTCAGACATAAAAATAAATAAAATCTATTTATTTTTTGTGGAGCTTTAAAACGTCTGACAAAAGTTTTGGTCCATGAAAAGTGTCTGACACTTATGATACTACTTTAGAATACTATTCTACAAAATATATATAAAAATCAGACACACAAATTCAAGTGAAGTAACTCTTATTTTTAATTACCTTTCTCACCTGATACCTGCCCAGGTGCCCTTAGGCTAGCTCCACAAACACACAGGTATTCAAAGCACACGAGATGCTACTTTTTTTTCGGGTCGAGATGGCTCTTGTTCGACTGGGTCCTTAACCAGAACCCAGACAGTGCTGGATTCATCCCCACGGAGATGCCTACCAACCAAACCCACCTCAAACTAGCCGTTACTACCGCCTTGGAATCACTACCCTAGCATACTTCAAGACCGGCGGCGGTCCCTCACACACTCTCCTTCATCTTCTTCCTTCTATCACTCCTACCTCTCTCATGCCATAGCGAGTCCTTCTCTTCCCCTAATTATGCTCTCTACTACGCCACTTATTTCCATCCATTCCTCCTCTCCCCTCAACATAATCTTCATCATATTTTCCCAATATCTACACCGCCTCTCCCAGTTTATTCCCTAACTTCTCCAAAACTTCCTTATTCTTCCAAAATCTAAACACATGTCCCACATCATCCTCCACTTCACATCTCTCGCTCACTCCAGTTTCTCTTTTCCCAATCTTGTGGAAGTAACCCACTCTCGACCCATGCCCTGTGAGCACCTACGTCAAGAAATGGTTCACCTCTCCAAATTTCCGGTCCACCCAATTTCTCCTGCTCCCAATCGCTCCTTTTTAGCGCGCCCTCATACTCATTCCACCTTTTCTCCATTTCCTCATCCATCCCTTCCTGTACTTCCTCTCTGCTTGCACCCCTCCAGCGTTTCTGTCTGGCTCTAGCCATCAAGTCCAATGGATAAGACCGTGACAGCACTGCTGCTACTAGTCCACCCACTATCCTGTACGCCTGCACCACCCTCAGAAGTATTGCTCTCTGCACCCGCAGGAGTGGTGTTACCCTTGCATTCACCCCTGCTTTCTCATTCCACACTTCCGCGCCATACAGCATACTCTGCTCTACAGTCCTACCAATAATCCTCCTCTTCCATTCTCCCGGTCCTTTCACATTACCCATCAATCTTCCCAGCCACGCTGCCCTTACTTTTGCCTTCTGTGCAGCCTTCAACATATGAGGTTTGAAGGATAATTGGCTATCCAACCACACCCCCAGATATTTCACCGCTTCCTCCATCCGAACTTTCTTTCCCTTCACCTTGCTCCGCCTCTTCACCAGTAGCCCCACCGTCTTATCCTCAGCCACTTCCAGTCCACACCGCTCTATCATCTCCACAATCTTCCTACACATCCTCTCCGCCTTTCTATCTCCACCTCTCCCTTTGCCGTACATACCAGACAGACATCGTCCGCATCGTCCGTAATCTCACATCCCTCTTCACATGCTATCCCACAAACTTCATCAAACACACACTTCCAAAGCGTCGGTCCCGGAACCGAGCCCTGGGGCACTCCAATCTCCGTCCCATACCTTCTCCCCCTAGTGTCCATTATCGCACGCCGAGTCAGGTAGTCCTCTACTAGATTAACTAGCCCCTCCCCTACTCCAAGCTTTGTCAACGCGATCAACACCGCCCGTTTACTGACACTGTTGAACGCGTTCCCCACCTCGAAGAACACAAGCAGGGCCAATTTCTTATTCTTACCGATACCCTGCCTAGCTCTTTGCACCAAGTCCACCACCCTGCCCAGCGCTGAGATACATGACTTCCCTTCTACAAACCCATGTTGGTTTTCCCTAAAACCCCCATTCCTATCAACTTCCTCCTCAATCCTAAACTTTATTTTCCCCTCTATCAATTTACCCAATCCACACAGCAGGCTGATGGGCCTGTAGTCCCCCGCCCGTTTCCCATCCCTACCCGTCTTCTTCAAAAGGCAAAAGGATCACCCTGGCCAGCTTCTACCTTTCCGGGAACTCTTCCTCCCTTAGTATCCTGTTCCAGTTCCAAAAAGTATTCCCCATTGTCATTCAACAGCCTTTTCACCATATCACCTCTCATGCCATCTATCCCTGGGGCTTTCCTTACCTTAACATTTCTACCCCCCTCCTCTATTTCCCACTTCTCTACCGACCTTATACCTCTCATTTTTCCTATCTCCCTAGTATTCTGGGCTTCCCGAATTCTGTCCTCCCCACCTCCTCCTGCCCCTGTAAACAATTTCTCTATAATCTTTTTCTCCCAATTTTCCTCTAGCACCACGTTCCTATTTCCACCCATTCTTTTCACCGCTATCTCATACGCCTTTCCCCATGGGTTGTTTTCCATCTGCCCCAGTAACTCTTCCCACTTTCTTCTTTTTTCCCTCTCCACCCTGCGCTCCAGTTCCTTCTTCTTCTCCTTATATCCACCTCTTCCCTCCATCCCTTCTTTTCCCCTATGCTACTGAGAACCTAACATTTCATCTATTTGAAAATAAGTTATGTCTTATCGCCATGGGATCTTACTCTATTATATTCTAGAATTGAAAACACTTTAGGTTGACTTTCATTATAGGCGAAAAATTATAATAAACTGAGTAAGATTATTCCTGTAGTTTATATACGACTCTAAGAATACAGCAACCCTATTGGATAACACAGAAGACAGAAGATTATATAACCATGCTTGGCTAGTTCGAAATAAATAATCTTTAGAAAGTTAGTTGAGCAGATGTTCCAATATTCTCAACTTAGTTTTGGTTACAACAAGAATTTTAACTAGTCAGAACGATTTAACATTTAACTGGACAATATAGTTAGAAACAGATCTAAAATTATAATATGTTAAACCGGTCTAATAAATTCAAATATTTTGCATCACTATTAGGCTAAGTCATTTGTTATCAACAATTAATTTTAATTATGAATAAGCGTTATTTTGGCACTGGTAATCTGCATCGGAAATAATTAAGAGCGGGATATTTAAAGTGGGAGTGGATATCTAGAGATTAGTGATGCTTGACTTTGAGCGCTTATGATGAATTTGTTTATTATTGAATGTAACAAGTGTTTAAATTTTTGTAGGTAGGTATTTTTTTATTATGCTTGAAAAACTGAGATAACAGAGCAACCTTCAAAGTGCGCTTGCTCCTCTGGGAGCAACTGTTTAATATAATTAAATTTAATAGTTTCTAGATACATTGCTTACATAAATTATAGGAATTATAACAGAATTTTCAACTGTGTAGTTATTTGTCAATGTTTCATTCGCTTTCGTTGGCAGATACTTAAATTTCCCATCGCAAGATATCATTCTTCGAGTGGTTTATTTCCTTATCAAGGCCAAGCTCAATTCATCCTATGTCCCAGAAAAGCGTGGGAAGCGAGATTATTGTTTTGATATTGATTCATGTATCTTCCTAATCAAACTGAAAATTTCCAGGAGTAGTTTGAGAAATATAAAAACAGATTTTCAACCAATAAGAAATTGAAAAGAAAAATAGCACCAACATCGAATATAAGGTATTGCTTTTCAAAATGAGTTTATGGAATACTTTAAAGTAAAGTATTTTCAACAAAAGTACTAAAATATAGTATATTATACACCAAAATGGTGGAGACTATTATTATTGATCGAGCACCAAAATTATTTCGCGAGGGGCTTATAAATGTCTTCACTACCATGGTGTATATACAATTTTTTCTACAACTAGCCAAATTTAAGACAAAAATTAAAAATAATTCACAAACGCACCACAAGAAGCGTTCACCCTGTCGTCTGAATGACAAGTACACTGTCAGTTTTCGCTCCATAGATGATGAACGTCTTCCTTATGTCGTTATAGTCATTTTTGGTTGAGCGCGAATTTTAAACTAATGGCATTTTTATTTAAATAATTTTATTTTGATAGGTAATTCCAAGCAACAAATATGTTAAGGGCAATCTCCTGGATATACAAACTATGTTGCACAAGTTTTTGTTGAACTACTATCCCAGAATTCTCAAAATATTTGCATTTGTCCATTATAGACCTAGGTTAATAATAGAAAAAATTATTAACCACTAATAGAGAAATTCAACTTCTCAGTTGGCTGGAAAAAGCAATAATTGTCAACTTCACTGCTAGTAGATGGAAAAACTATTATTTTGCATTTCTACAATTTTCCTCCATATCTATTTTTTCCAAAAACTCGAACTTTTTCTCAAGCAAATAATTTAGCTCACAAGCCTTTCTTTGTTCTATTCCATATTTTGGTAACCTTAAACGATCTCCTGCTGTGCTTTAGTTCTATATTTCATTTTTCAAATAATATTAAATTCTGTAGATTATTAGAAAATATTTTCAAACTTTTATATAGCCAAAGTTTTACAGAAGATAATAATAAAAGATACCACTAACACATCAGGATCTCTTAGTAGAATGTTAGCTTGAAAGTTTGTTAAGAGTACTAAAGTCCACGAAACTCCCAAGCATATGTTACTCGATGTCTGTACAGGAATGTATTATTAAACTGTATAAAATTGTCATATATAATACTACGAGAGTGAAAATTTTATCTTACACAATTTTTAATTGAGTGGTATTCGACATGACTATTTCACGAGAGAAAAACTAAGAAATCATATTTTTAAACGTTTGATTTATTGCAAACTTCAATTATACAAAGCCAAAAAAAATAACATGAAAAAAAAAATTACTCATTTATGTAAAAAGTACAATTATTATAATTGTACGTTGTAGCATTATTTTGGGGATTGTTTTGCATCATAATCTGTGATGAATTTATGTTAGAAACTGAGGATTCCTTTTCTTCATTTTTATTTTCTTGAAGGTTCTCTATAAGTTGGGAATGGTGTTCTTCATTTAATTGTAAATATGGTCTTAAAGAATGGGCAGAAGAATGGTCCTGTAAGCTTAATTACTTTTTGTTCACCAACTCCTTTTGCTAATGCAGATATTGCAGAAGCTCTATGTGAATGATTGGTTATTTTTATTTTTTTTCTTTCTAAACCAATTGATTCTGCCGATATTTTCGTCCACTTTGAAATTGTATTAATTCCCAATGGTGAATTTTTGTACCATATTCCTTTCTCCCAATTTGGATGTACTGTAAAAAATAATCTTGTTGTTGTTAGATTCTCTTTTTTCAATAATTTTTAAAAATAAACGAACGGGACTCAAATTGTTGTTAGCATTATTTCTTACCAGCCACTTACTGCCAGATAAAGCTTTTGATCCTCCTTGTGTCGTTTTGGAAAATATTGGATCACATCCTTCCCTGCCAGTAAAATTACCTTTATTATCATATTCTTTTTTAAAGTAATTACTATCACAATTAGCAGCTTCATCTCCACGCCATGCTAATTCGAACGAACATAAATGAAAAAACTATTTTTGTAACCCATCAGGATTATCTTCAGAATAGCTTTCTACCATTTCCATCAATTCTTCTTTGGTAAACGCGTTAGAACTTCTTTTTCTGGTTTCAGGTTCAGCCTGAAGCTTTTTACGTGTTGTATCCCTGGCCAATCTAGAAAATTTATAGGTAATATCTTTAAATGGATCAATTTTGATGTTGAATATTTTTCCTGAACCATTTAAGCAGTCGTATTCCAAAGTATTTTCACACTAGCTTCAGTATAATCAGTTTCATCTCTTTTTTTCATGTTAAAACCATAATCTTCAAGAATTTTTGCTATAACTTGTTCAGAAGTATTCTTTTCTAACGTATAATTAAGTGCGTCCAGAAACATTCTAAACTGTTCCCACGCAGACTTTTTTGTCTTAATTGTATTTCGCGGAATACTTTGCTTAATTGTACTCTCTATTTCATTTATTAAATTATTTTCAAATCTTGTATTAGTCATGTTAATAATACTTATTTAAATTTTTGAAACAGTTGTAATAATTTTTAGACAGTTAAATAAATAAATAAACAACTTAGTTTCCTTAGAAACAACTAACAAAGATTTTATATTGAATTTTATCACAGAGTGATAGAATTTTATACACATAGATTTGATATATTAAACGTCAAAAAATTGCCGCGACAAGAAAAAAAATTGCCAATTCAAAACCTTCAAATTTTGTCAGTTATCAATTTACTCTAGTGAAATAGTCAACAAAAAAAATCAAAATGTAAAAATTGCTTAAATAATTAGAAATCTCCAACTTTCTCAGATTAAAGAATCCTAAAAATGCCTAATTAGTTTGCTTATACTCTTAAAAAAGCTTCAAGAAAATCCTTTCTCTGTACAGAATTATATAACGGAAAATTAAAATTTTGCCAGGTTGTCTCTTTCCGGTTAAACACCAAGTGACTCTAATTGCTGTTCTGTTCTTCCTTCAATAGATCCGGCATCCAACGAGAAACTGTTTTTTGTACACATGACCAATGATGCCCCAATTTCACGATATATGTGACATGTCGATCTTCTTGGATCAGCTTACGTACAGCATCAACGTTTTCCCCTTGATGACAGCCTATTTCAAAACGCCAGGAAATCTATTAAATACTATTTTGATACATGATATTATCTTCACACTAAGCCAACATCATTATCTATTGATTAAAATATATTTGAAATGATTTCATATCTTAGTGGCTTTCCCAATTCCATATTCCACTAACTCATTAACTTTGAGTTAAGCAATCATGACAGTTTATTTTGACGTTTGATATTTATTGAGAGACGGCAACTATGTGCAACGCTTTAAAAGACAACCATCGTAATAAATATCACATGCCTATATTTAATAGCAGCTTCAAATATGTCACAGCTATAAAAATTCCCATTATCTCCTTTTATTAGAATTTTCTATCTATTCCGAACAATTGCGAAACGTTAGAAAATGTTGACGACCCATACAAAAAATTGATCCATTTTTCTTCTAAAAATTAAATTCAACTGAAAATTATTCACTTTTTATTTTTCAAAGCTTACAGAAATTGTTCGCAATTGCCTCGTTTTTATGTCTCGCTATATGAACTACGATCGATGATGCATAAAATTGTAGCAAATATTCTGAAAGTGAGAAAAATGGCGTCAGCTATGGATGTACTAATCAACGTACCTAAAGACACTTTCCCTCCCATCAAAATATTATTGAATCATGTGACAAAATAGTATATTATACACCAAGGTGGTGGAGACTATTATTATTGACCGAGTACCACGATTATATAGGGTGCGGTGTTTAATAGAGTCATCACTACCATGGTGTATATACAATTTTTTCCACTACTAGCCAAATTTAAGACAAAAATTGAATATAATTCACAAACGCACCACGAAAACCGTTTACTCCGTCGTCTGACAGGAGTATCTGACAGGAGTACTTTGTTATGTCAAAATCTTTATTCGAACAATATTATTACGCGAGCTACTGCATTAATGTGCTCAATTAGTGCCCCAGTGAAATTCCCATATGATACGACTATGGCTCCTCCGCCTTATTTTCGAGAGTTTTTCTGGAATACGTAACATCTAGAAAAACCCAGCGCATCCACCAGAACTTCGAGAGGTTTCTAGAACAAGACGTGCGAGTATAAATAGGCAACGAGCATCGCAGCGGAGTTAGTTAGTCAGTTAGTGTTGATACTGAAAGAAAGCGACCAATGGACCACAAGGAAGAAGAAAGGCTCCTATGAAGCAGTACAATGTCGGAAGCCCTTTTGAACGCATTGCCCTGGACATTGCCGGACCGTTTCCACCGACAGCAAATGGCAGCAGGTAGATTTTGGTGGTGATGGATTATTTCACAAAATGGGTAGAAGCGTATGCCATTCCAAACCAAGAAGCCGCAACTGTTGCCGACGTGCTTTTGAATGAGTTCATTTGCCGATATGGAGTGTCCCTGGAAATACACAGCGACCAGGGCAGAAACTTCGAAAGCCAGCTGTTCCAGGAAGTTTGTGAAAAGCTCGGCATGAAGAAAACGAGAACTACGGCTTTGCACCCACAGTCGGACGGAAGCTGCAGAAGGAGGTTTCCACGAAGGAGACAAAGTCTGGCTGCATAACCCAAGAAGACAAAAGGGTTTTTCTCCAAAGTTGCAGAAAGCTTGGGACGGTCCGTACCTCGTGAAGAAACGAATCAACGATCCCAAACGGAAAGCCAAAGGTGGTACACCGTAACCGATTAGCGCCATACGAGGGTGACCACGATGAGGAAGTAAACCAGCTTCAGGAAGTAGCCGATCCTGCTTTTGTAGAGTTCATGGGTGCTTATGGTGGTACCGAAAAGCAAGATTCGGCGTCACCACTGAGAGACGACAAGACATGCTCACCGTTCCAGAGGAATACTCACTGGCAATAAACATCCCTGCCAGCATAACCGATGCACGCGGACTGGCATCTCTGTTCATAAAGAATAGTGGCGCCCGACGTTTGCAAAACCAGTTACCAGTACCAGGTAAAGCTCTGAAGCTGCAAGATGGCTCCCGCTACAATTTCCACCTAGTGACGAGAAACACCTTCGACGAAAGACCAACGTACGAGGATGTCTGGGAAGCATTACGAAGCTTGAGGGAGCATGTGCTTGAATTGGACGTGCATGGGCTAGCCATGCCCAAGATTGAATGTAGGCATTTAGATTGGCGAATAATCCGTAACATGGTAGAAGTAATCTTCCGAGACACCGAAGTGCAGGTACTAGTCTGCGGACAAGCACGGGAGACACAGCCAACAGAGAAGACGGTCGCATGTTACTTCCATACAACTGGAAAATGTAACAAGGGAACCAGGTGCCGATACAGTCATCTCGTTTCAGTTTCCTAGTTAGTTCCAGGAGGAACTGTCTCTTAAGGAGGAGGCAATGTTACGCGAGCTACTGCATTAATGTGCTCAATAAGTGCCCCCAGTGAAATTCCCATATGATACGACTATGGCTCCTCCGCCTTATTTTCGAGAGTTTTCTGGAATACGTAACATCTAGAAAAACCCAGCGCATCCACCAGAACTTCGAGAGGTTTCTAGAACAAGACGTGCGAGTATAAATAGGCGACAAGCATCGCAGCGGAGTTAGTTAGTCAGTTAGTGTTGATACTGAAAGAAAGCAATCGCGCCTCGATAAAGTGGTTATTAAGTGACTCTCATATAAATTATAGTTAGTGTATAAAAATTATTAAATAAGGACTGTATTTGAATATAAATCTGTAAATATAAATTAATTGTAAATATAAATTAGAATGAACGTTACAATATCTAACAATTTCAATTTTATAAATGAAAATGGAAAGTACAGTTGGTATTGTTTGAGATATTGATATTTCGATTTTTCAAAGATTTTTGCGGTATTAACCGTGATTCTGCTTCACTACTTAAAAAATCAATATTAGACAAAATGCAATTTCGTTTTTCTCATTTCCATGACAACGCAAGGTATATGTAGCACATGCGTAGCATCACGAATTCAACCATATTTTACATTATTAGTTCTTATTTCCATTTCTTGTTGTTGTACTAGTGATAGATACCAGTATTTATGATTTCAAAGTGCACCAATTAAAAAGATAGCGTAAAGTATTCGTGGATAACTGGTCTCTAAAACACTCTATATCGAGCACTCCGGCTTCGCCGTCGTGCTCGAAAAATCGCGCGTGTTTTAAAGACCTTAATATCAACTTATACTTTAATATACTAAACCACTAATAAAGAAATTAAACCTCTCTGTTGGTCAGCAATAATTGTCAACTTCACCAGCTACTCAGCGGCGTAGTAACACCACCACGGGTGGTGATAATTAATCAAAGTTGAAAGTATCAGTTAGCACAGTATAGTAGCCCTAAGCCCGGGCTTAATAATTAATATAGAAATGCAGGAACCTCCGCTAATGATTCGAAGACAATTTTTAGCTGAGAAGCAGTTGATAAAATACCGATCGTTTAACACATCCATGATCTCGAAAATCGCTTATATAAACTCATGCAACCTCTCTCTTTCTTACTGGAGAATAAAAAACTCCCCACCATTGTCGGATGCCTTTTTAAATACTATTTCAAATATTAGTCACATTAACAACCAATCTATTTTCCCAATTTACCAGTATAATTATGGTTCATTGATATTCCGACCAACAGTCATATACCCATCATATTCGGACTTACCTAGTTTAAATAAGTTGATCTTAGAAACCACATTGGCTACCATAAATCAGGATGTGATAAAAATTTATACAGATGGGTCAAAAAATGATGACGGGACCGGAGCAGCATTTTTGTTTCTGACTTGGACTTAGTCAAACGATTTAAAATTTCAGATAATCTTTCAGTATATACAGCTGAAGCACTAGCTGTGAGAGAAGCTTTACACTGGTGTAGTTTGAATTCATTTCAAAACGTCGCCATCATGTCGGATTCTAAATCTGTTTTGCAAGCAATAGAGAGTTCTCCATCAAAATGTTTCAGGCAACATCTTATTTTTGAAACTAAGCGGTTGCTATATGATTTAAAAAATAGTGGAAAGAAAATTCATCTTATCTGGGTGAAAAGACATTGCGGGATAGATGGAAATGAAAGAGTGGACTACGAAGCAAAAGCGGCATGTAGAATATCTAAGTTAACTAAAGCCCAATCATTTTCGGACTTAATAAATAGCCACAAAGAATTAGCCCACACACGTTGAAAAAACTATTATCAAAATATTGCAAAAACAAACAGCAATCAGTATTTCCATTTATATCCGCAATTCCCCAGTAAAAGTAACCTCTTAAATTTAGATTATACCAAGACATCAGGGAATTCTCACAAGTTTAAAAGTGAATCATGGACGTTTTCGGGCTTATCTACACAAAATAGGTATTTTCAACACACCTTTTTGTACTTGCGATAATAAGTATATCAATAGCTGATCTCAACCATATTTTTTTTGCATGTGAGGATCGACTGACAAAAAGAACAGAACTTTATAATTCTCTCATAGCCTACAACTTTCCCATGCCGGTTAATATTTATGTTCACTTCTGGCAAAAAACGAAAAGGCAATTTTTGACCTACGTATACGTTTTGTTAGTGATGCTAAACTGGAAATATAGACTTTTTCCGCAAATCGCTAGGAAATTTTGACATTCCTGTCAA
>CAJUYI010007132.1:0-12567 GCA_910591695.1 Galerucella pusilla
GCTTGTTCGAACAAACCTCATGAATTCTATAACGAGTAAATATCATACCAATACGATAAAAGTTCGAACAATATACAAAAGGATCAGTTTCATCAGAAAACTATAAAAATATCCTAAAAAGAATGCAAAACTCCTATGTCAAATTAGTATGTGGCGGAATAGAAGTCGTAATTCAACGTGACATTATTACTCTAGGCTGAATATCAAATATCGCCATATCAGCCCTGATTTTTTTTAATGGAAATCAATATGTGTAGATACAGGAGAGAAATTAAAGTTAAGTATATATTTTGAAAAAACTGCTTTTTATTTTTTTTCGCCCTTAGAACGTTTGTCAGTAATTTTTGAATGTCACGTTAAAGAATATCAGTTTATCAATCTATTTCTGATTTTTTCTCCAATGGACATCATCATATGTAGATACATAAGAGAAAATAAAGTAGTCTCTTTAAAAAAAACTGATTTTTTTTAAATAATTGCTTCAATATAGGTTATTCGATTTCCCCCGTATAATTCACTGGTAATCATCAGTTGACTATTAAGAAACCAGCACATCTGTGTGCTGTTGCCGGTTCAGTCAATTGTCGCAGATTTGCGTTTGGAGCAAGGAGCTCTTCTCGTCGATCCTAGATGATGGAGTTATTAGTGTTTTCCTGTATTTACATAAACTAAATAAACAATATGCTTAGTTGTTTTATAACACACTCCATAATTTATATTAATAGATAAATGAATTAGATAGACAGGAACGTTCGTCCCAATCTGTCATACTTTTTCCATTATAGGTGTGTTAATATGGCCAAAGGTAAACGTCCTCTAAAGAATAATAAGACTTCATCTGACAACAGTTTTAAAATAGGTATATTGGGTATAATAAACACGTTCTAATTTAATGTTTAACATGAATTTATATAAATTTATTATAGTTATTCATAATTGGATGTCTATAACAAAAGTTGAACGCACATCTACATGACTCATAAACTACCTACTGTGTAGTTTATTATTGCTAAAACTTCGTGACATCATGATTGTGATGAATAATTGCGGTACATTATAAAATTAGTAGTTTTAATATTATAAAGCATTTTCAACATAATTGAACGAAGAGTTTATTTATGTCATTGAAATGTCGATAAATAGGAAAAGGAGACAGACATGTTTTATTATTAATAAATATGTAAGTATAAGAAAAACATACCAAAACTTTCGTAAATCTCTTTTCTAGTTCTGCGGGGTCTGGCATGGGTTGTTTTGCCTTGGCTTTGATAGTACTTTGCCTAATACTAGCCTGTCTACCATGTAACTTGGAAGATATGATACTATCAGCCTCTGGGGCCGAAGTCTCTTGTTTTGACATTGTTAATCCCATGGTTATAATATTTCAACACATAATTCAACACTAAACATAATATAAAACATAAATCGTACGGGTAATAGTTTACATTTTCGATATTTTCAAGAAGCAACAGGTTATTGAAACATAAATCTTCGTTAACACCTTCCATATAACACCACACGAGAGACTCGCAAAACTACTAACAACGGACAAGACAACTACTGACGAAAAGTTTTAGGGGAATTTGTTAGTCAAAATCCACGCATGCGTCAATCAAACAAGTCTGCTTTGAAGCTACTCCTCCCTCCACTCATCTTGTTCATATTTGAATCTGAAATACAGCAAACTTTCTATTTTAGTCTTTAGTACCCACGATAGTCTGAATAGTAGCCAGAAGATGACAGTAAAGTTAATTTAAAAATGTCTTACTTGAAAATCACCGCCGAATTTAAGGAAATAATTTTGATCATCAATTTTCATGTCGCAGAATAAAAGAAATATTCAATTTTTTTTTCCATTTCACAATAAATTTATAGCATGTAGGATAGCAGTGTTTTTTTATAATATGAGCTTCATAGAATTTCGTATTTTATTGTTTGACATTGTTGATCGCCATTTTAAGGTACTCGTGTTTACAAAACATTTCCGCCTACTGCATAGGTATTGTTTACAGTTTTGTTTTTTCTCAATATCAACTATCATGTAACGGAACGAGAATTCGGTTAATGCTTGTGTATTAATAACCATTACATAAGAGTTGCATACAATATTTTTTCTACGAACTAAAAATTATTTCAATTCAACAATATTAATTTCATCTGACAAAAATGCTCAAGTTTTTTTTCCGCTATCCTATCCTTCGGACTTACTTTTCAAAAATGCCAGCAATTTTGGGTATCCGTTTTATGTTTAATGTTAAGTTGAGTTTTTAAAATAGAGTTATATGTCCAGAGATATGAGGAGTTCAATTTGATTGAGAGTTCTTCAAAGTACACTAGAAACACGTACCTATCAGGAAAGGATGATACATAGAGACATAATTGATCGAAGTGCTCCAGGAAGGGCTGTCGGAACTAACTTTCGATGGCTGGATAATTGAATTGGTTAGTTTGGATTGTGGGTGGGGAAATTTTAAAATTTTTTCTAAAAATTGTTTAGGTATTGTACTATAATTATTTCATTACAAAAAATAAAATTATATTTCACTTTTTCTAATGAAATAATTATAATTAATAAACAATTTTAAGATACATAATTTAGATAAAAGAGAAATCAACACAAATTTTTATTGAACTGTACAATACATAATAACATAACCAATAATCTACATCTATATTATCATCAATTTATCAAACATTTATATATTGTTACTAAACTTACATTATATTGAGGAAAGTTAATCCAATATCACATCAAGTTGCACATTAATTATTTTAAAATTATCCACAAAAACTGCAAAAATTTTAATAAAAAGAAGTTAGAAAGTAGATTCTCCATTTTTATGAAGACAGGAACAGATCTGAAACAAAATAAATAAAAATTGCTTTATTAATTCCTGTTTCAAATGGCTCTGATCGTAGAAGTAACTGTAATAGTATATTACGTAACGTGTGTGGTAAGAAGCATTTTACGCACGAATGGAAAAGTTACGCACGACGTCGCGTAACGGCGAGTGCGTAATTCCGTGAGTGCGTAAAATGCTTTACAACACGAGTTACGTACTATTCTTTACCTACGACCTACTTGTACTTGTATTTTTTATAAGAAGCATAAGAAATAGCTGTTACATAATTAGAGGTGCTTGGTAAACTCCATCTCTATTTCTCTATTACCAATGATAGAAGCACATTGAAGAACTGACGTTTAATCATTATTAATATATTATTGTTGATAATCGAAAGTCCATTTTTCAATTATAATCAATACATATACTATATACTATATACTATATACTATACCTTTGGGCTTTTCATAGTTAAACGTGGCCATATCGAATGTTACCAAATAGTAAATTTTGAATAAAATGGTGACGTCTATTGACAGTTGCTAAGATGTTGCTAGGGAAGCCGTTCATCAACACTACTATTTTTCTTAGTATAGTGTTACTTTTCTCGGTGTATCAAGTAGTTTATGTGTCAATGCCTCGACGTATTTCCGCTAATATTGTGTAAATCCGACTTCAAAGGAACCGACAAAGCTTTCGTCTCTTGTTAGATGGTTATTAATGGTTATTTATTAATATCTTTTTCTTGGGAGATGAATTACATTTGTTTTACTTAAAATACTAGATAGTATAGGTAGATATACATATGTATATTGAAAAATTCTTAGCCTACTATAGAACCAAACAAAATTTCAATGTCAAAATATTTTATTACTCAACATTTTCTCCTCTTAATTGGATACATTTATTACAGCTAACCTGCAACGTCTCTAGACCTTTCAAAAAAAAATTTTCTTCTTGCTCTGCAAACCAGACCTCCACAGATTTTATTACTTCCTGGTTGGAAGAAAATTAACGACCTTTTAAACTTTTTTTCAGCAGTGGCGGCTCCTCGAAGGAGGCTCAGCTTCCTCAACAATGTATCCAGCAAATAGCACCAGAAATATTTTGTTGATTATTCTTCATTTTATTTCCCGCTTATCTAAAATTTGTTAATTTCACAATTAATTCCCCGTTTTTACTACTTATCCTCCATCCGACTTTATCTGACATTTATTTATATTGGCGACAGTAGTCTCGAAACAAAAGCTAACTAATCTATCGACAGTAATGAAACTCTTTCCATCTCGGTGTCAGTCGGTGTGTAATATACTATTGTCACTGAAGTAGCTGGTATGGTTAAGTTAACTGGCAGGGGCTAGGATGTCGGTTTCCAGCACCGACTCAAGGGACTAGCAGAGAAGGACTAGCAAACCTTCGAGGATGCTTCTCCCCAGACCGTCCGTGTACCTACACAGAACACAGCGGATCGAACCAACCTAAATCCAAGGTGTGAGATATCGTGCTGAGGGATGAATGGCACTAGGGTCAAATAGTGTCACGAACGGTTCCTCTAGGGCACCGGGCGAAACCCTAGTAGTAACCCTGCCTTAACCCTGTGCAGGGGGCACCGCAGGGTTGAACACACCCCTTCCCCCTCATTCATGGGACCAAAATGGAACCAGAACAAAAAGGTAATAAACCATCAGAGCACGGCGGGAAGTCCGAATCAGAGAGCACGGTCTCAGACGAAGACAGGACCATCGTGGGAAGCGAAAGTGACGCATCAGTGGGAACAGCCTCGAGAGCCTTGAAAACAAAGCAGACCAAGGCAAGAAAAATGGCGGAGGGAACTTGGCCGCTGGAAGCCTAAAAAGCAGGCTCCTAAGGAACATGAGTCCAAAGTCAAAATGGGAAAGAGAAACCGCTCGGAATCTCGGACCCCTCCAAAACCGCGACCAAACAAAAAACCGAGGAGTAGACCCCCACAGACTGATTTATACAGCGAGGTCGCCAAGGGAACACGAATGGCAATTATTGACAAACGCCATCCGGAAATAACATTGAGCCAAGAGCAAGCAGACTTGGTTCAAGATAAACTGGTGAGCGCAATCGATGGCGCCCCCCCTTAGGTAGTGGCACGAACTTGCAGTTCATCAGGACTACGTTCAGCGAAGGCGTCCTGTGGCTGACCTGTGCAAACCAGGAGACAGCTGGCTGGCTCAGGGGTGGTGCAGAGGGCCTGGAGGGTCTATGGGAATGGGCGGCCTTATCAGCAGTCGAAGCCAAGGACCTCCCAAGACGACCCAAGGTCATTGTATTTATCCCTGGACCATCAGATCAGGAGGAAAAAGTACGAGAGCGCTTGGGGAAGCAAAATGCCAACCTAAGGGTTGAAAAGTGAGTCGAAAAGTCGAAGAAAAAGGCCAAATCTTGGCCTATTCCATCGACGAGGCCTTGGGGCCTTGGTGGCTAACCGGTTGAAAGCTTATTATACGCTTAACATGGTTTCTTTCAGGGTTCTGGGGGGGCTCATCGAGTGGAGTGGTGAGATTCAGGGTACTTTTCAGGGGAACCTCCATCACAGTAAAAAGGGCTTCGGCGTAACTTACTGCGATAAGAGGGAAGTATGAAGTGGCCCTTCTTCAAGAACCCTGGATTAACAGAGGTAAGATTATGGGACTGAATGGCATTGGTGAGTAGATTTATGACAGAACCTCTGACCTCCAAAGAACATGCATTATTGTTAAGAAAGGTATAAAAGCCCTTTCGCTAAAGAATTTTTGTTGCAGGGACTTAGCGGAGGTCCTCATCACACTGGGGCAAGGAAATGGGACTAGAGAAGCAATTCTCGCATCGGCCTATCTTCCTTACGATGACCCCAGACTACCACCAACCAGGGAAGTCGAAGAACTGGTCAAGTACTCCAGGAAGAAGGGTGTGCAGCTGATCATTGCGTGCGATGCCAATTCACACAATCTAAACTGGGGAAGTACCAACACCAACGAAAGAGGTGAGTCATTACTAGAATTTATTACGGCTAACAATCTAAACGTATTAAATGAAGGAAATAAACCAACTTTCGTTAACTCAAACAGAAAGGAGGTTATTGATATCACGATTGGCCCTCGATCATTACGTAGCTAAAAATGAAAACCCCATTTAAAAAGCATTGGTTATTTACGAATGCTTTTGGGTGTTATAATGAAAGTCCCATATAAAATTAGTATATTAAAGTATAAGTTGCTATTGTCTTTAAAACACGCGCGATTTTCGAAAGTTCAAAGTATAGACTTTAAAATATAATCTTAAGTTTCAGCTTTTGTTTGTTGATAAATAATATATTGGGAATACTCAGCAACTGCCCAACGATTATTAAATTATATCATTGGCAAGTCGGCAACCGCCTACTTTATACCAAAATGCAAATATATTTTAAACTGATCGAGAAGTATAAATGTCACTTTTCACATTTCATTTGAAATTTATTTCAATACGATCGCGCAAAAAATGGTATAAGCATCTCGAACGTTAAGGGTTTTACCATAGTCTCCAGCAAAATTGGAAGCTTCGCTACGTTCAGCCTCCAAACATTGCTGTCGACCGGTAAACTGGTAAAACAACCCTTCCCGTTCTTAATACTAATACCACAGATTACCCTACAATACTATTATTGTCAAAATGATCTTTACACAACCTTTGATCCTTGGATGTAGAAGGAAGTTAAAATTTTGTACCACTGTTCAGTTTGATTAATATCAGATGGAAATTTGAAAAATGTCTCATTCTTACTACAAATTGCGAAGTGGCCAAAAATATTTACTATTACAATTTTTTGCAATACAACTATGACGAATTATATCTGGTGATGACATTTTAAAGGTTCACTTTTATTTCCTTCATTAGAACTAAAATCCTAAATAAATTTATAAGAAGTAAATTGATTTTAGATCCTATTCACCATTTGTAGAATTATTCTAATTATTGACACCATATCCACACTTTCTCTTTGACTTTGACAAGCAGAAGCTAGATTCACAGTATTCACACCTTAGAAAATATTCACACCAGCCAATGTATGATTGGTTTTGTATATTTTCATTTTTAACGACAGGGTGAAATTCATAGTCGACACTTGAGGGTCACTCATACTCATCTCATACTTCACTCATCCTTATTGTATGCAGAGACACTTGACAGGCGAAAAGCGAGGTTGAGTTTGAGTGTAACTTGAGTGAAATATAAGTACAGATTCCAGCTCCCTTGTGTGAAGATTTCTAACCTATAAACCAAGTTTGTACCTTACACTGTCATTTTACGATATCAAAACTTTGTTTGGTTGTTATTTGTCTGTTATAGTTTCAAATTTTTCAAGGAAATTAGTATGATGGATGATTTTATTGATTTTGTGAAGTATATAGATGATGATAATGCTTACGTTTATCGTTTACCCAGGTTAGTAATCACATTGGTGTGGTAAAAAGCTTGAATTAAACTCGTGTGCCAGTGACACCCATGCCTTTTCCTTTCCAGCTAAGCTAGCACAATCAGTTTTTTTATTTTCTATTAAAGAATATTTACAAGCCAGCTCACTTAGGGTTAGTTTTTCGCTAGACGAGAAGAGTTTTCTCTTGTTTTCTATTTTCCTAAGAGATAATGAACTTTAATGAAACATCTACTATAAAAATTGAAAATAAGAATCTAAAATTATCTATTAAATAACTAGCTTGAAAAATAAACGTACTCAGCAAATGAGAAATGTATATGAACAGTAAAGAACTAAACGGAGAATAAAATACTTGCAGAGTGCTAATATACGAACTGAACACAAATTCGAATATGAATGCCATCATAGAGAAATATAATATAATAATTTTATTTTGTCTATGAATGCCATGCAACAGATGTCAGATGAACTTTAAAGGACGATCATAGATCACAATTGTTAACCAAACGCAACCAAAAGTTCCTAATAATAACATTGATGCCAAACTTTCTCAACCCAAATTGAAGTATTACTTGAGTAATGACTGTGGATATGAAAAGTCGCCTCGAGCTAAACTCAAACTAAGTTGAGTTTCAGTATGAGTGACCCTCAAGTGTCGACTATGAATATATACTAGGATATTTTATAATATTTATTGAAGGATAAGGAACATTAACGCTCTCGCCTCGCTCTGCTCGTGCGTTAAATTATCTCGATTGTTAATGGCCCTCATGAATACACTTGTTGGTTAAATAACTATTACATAAAAAGGAAATATTCGTCCCAACGGTATGTCTATCATAGATAACACATGTCTATTACCTATATATTCTATAGGTACTGGAAGCACCGTACACTTCAGACACCAACTAACGTTAGTTAGTGTAGCCTTTTTTTCAAGTACTCTTGTATGTTTGGTTACCTATACCAAAATCATTTATTAATAGAAAGTCGATCTTTAATAGGGACCATTAATGGATTTTATATTTTATGTATATTTAATGTATCTCAAAAACGCACGGTGTAGACGGAAATAGTTATTCAACCAATAAGAGTATTAATAAGGGCTAAACTATTAACAATCGAGATATTTTAACGTTAATGATTGAGATTAGAACGCTAATAACGTTAGCGCTTCACGTAATTTACGGTTACATATTGTTGAGTGTTCTTTTTTTGGGTGAAATAAGTGAAATTCATAGTCGACACTTGAGAGTGACTCATACTCAAACTCAACCTAGTTTGAGTTTAGCTCGAGGAGACTTTTCATATCCACAGTCATTACTCAAGTAATACTTCAATTTGAGTGAAGAAAGTTTGGCATCAATGTTATTATTAGGAACTTTTGGTTGGGAATGGTGATTTTTGAATGTCCTTTAACGTTCATCTGTGATCTGACATCTGTTGCATTGCATTCATATTCGAATTTGTCAGTTCGTGTATTAGCCCTGTGCAAGTATTTAATTCTCAGTTTAGCTCTTTACTGTTAATAGATAAATAATTTTAGATACTTATTTAAAATTTTTATAGTAGCTGATATTATTTCATTAAAGTTCATTATTTCTTAGAAAAATAGGAAACAAGAAGAAGTGTCTATTCGTCTAGCAAAAAACTAGCCTTCAGTGAGCTGGTTCGTGCATATTCTTTTATAGAAAGTAAAAAAACTGATTGTGCTAGTTTAGTTGGAAAGGAAAAGGCAAGGGTATCACTGGCACACGAGTTTAATTTGAGTGGAGAGTATTGTTTCGTCTAAAAAATGAATCAATCTAATAATTCTGCTTTTTACTACACCAATGTCATTACTAACCTAGGTAAATGATAAACGTAAGCATTATCATCATCTATATAGTTTACAAAATCAATAAAATCATCCATCATACTATTTTCCTTGAAAAATTTTAAACTGTAACAGACAAATGACAACCAAACAAAATTTTGATGTCGAAAAATGACAGTATAGGGTACAAACATGGTTTATAGGTTAGAAATCTTCACTCAAGGGAGCTGGAACCTGTACTCATATTTCACTCAAGTTACACTTAAACTCAACCTCACTTTTTGCCTGATAAATGTCTCTGCATACAATAAGGATGAGTGAAGTATGAGTGACCCTCAAGTGTCGACTATGAATTTCACCCTCAATTTCTTGGGAAATTAAACCACAATTTTTTTAAATTCTTTAAAAAAAGAATGAATAATATACCACAAAGAACATACAGAAGATATTTGTTGAGTGTTATTGTAAATACGGCACATAATTGTCCTACGCAGTTGACAAAATAGAACAAATCGCATCGGATTTCTGAGGTCAAGATTTTTGTTTATCATTGTTTTTTTTCTTTTTTTTGTGTGTGTTTTGGAAGCCGTTCTGATGCCGATAGCACTGCAGCCTATTGTCTTATTGTACTCTACTCCCACATTTAGTCCACCCATCCAGTTATCCCCGTACCTTCGAGTGTGCCAGGTGGCACATTGGCTTCTCCGAAGATTGTTTCGTCTCCTCGAGTCCAGTGCCTCACAGTCAGATAAGATATGGGTTACGGTCTCGGTTTCTATGCCACAAAGTCTGCAGCAGAGGTCCCCGATATATAACCCTATTTTATGCAGGTGATCTTTTACCGGGGTATGACCCGTTAGATAACCTGTAATAATTCTTAGCTTATTCCTACTGACATTCAGTAGTTCTTCGGCCCGTTTTACACATGTGTCACCTATGAAGGTTTTACTGTGTACCTGCTTTGGAGTGTTCCTCCACTGAAGTCTATGTTGGTTTTGTACACGCTTATATCAGCAGCGTTGGTATTTAATGGGCATAACACACACTGGGTATCGACACCAGAAAAATCAAAACTAGGGTGTTGGGAAGGATACGAACAGTGAGAGAAAATGATTACTTCATAATTTTAACAGACATCTATTGTATATTTAAAATTTGTGAATTTATTCACCTACTATTGATATATTGGGTTATTGAGTAATTAATCACATTAATTAGGTTTAGTTTTTGTTGATTTTGGAGACTAATAATAAATATAAGTAGGTATATAATTTTATATACATTATGCTGTATTCCATTAAGTAAATTATTAATTTGGGCTATATCCGGAAAACGGTACCACAAAAAAAATGTTGAGCATGCCGTTGAATTCTTTGCAAAAATATATATCATACTAGAGGACCCGGCAGACGTTGTCCTGTGCTAACATCTTGTCTTATCATATACAAATATTGACAATTGTTTATTTTGATTGAAAAATATCACATTGTTACATATTTTGGGTAGAAATATTAGATAGCATCGTTCATTTTTTGACAGAAGAAATCTGTTTAGGGGAAGATCAGCCTTAGTTTGATTGTAGCGCCATCTACCGGGACCAATTGTGAATCTAAACCAACCAGTTACTTCTCAAACACACACAAAATATTTCATCAAAACCGGACCAACCGTTCAGGAGAAGTTCAGTATGAAGAGCTATATTATACAGTGGATATTAAGCCTTACACCTTGCGATATAACAATACAAAAGTAGTTACACTGGTTTTGCTTCAATTTGAGACAGTCGATAACAAAAATTATTCAATTTGTATTCTTGAATGATTATACCGATTTATTTTCTCCTATTAAATACTTTTGTAATTGTTTGAACGTATACCGTGGTTAGAACACTTTTTTAAATAACCTAGTGGGCGTTTTTTACCATGCACTTTCGGATAACCCTGTTGTATCGAGAGTGCCTTACTACATCTCGCTTGGGGGGAGAGGGGGTATTGGCAGATATAACGTAATTTATTTTTTTTTATTGGTGAACCATTTTACCTATTTAAAGCACGCCTCAGCGTGTTTAAATCGAACTTTTTAGCACGCGCGTGTTTTAAAGTTACCGTGGCAACATCAACAACTCGAGAAACGAAGTCCAAATCTATGGTCTAAATCATGTCTAAATGTCAATTTTTTTATTATTGATCTGACAAGAGTAGTTTGTAACGTCAAAACTTTTATTCGAACGATATTTAACAATGTCAAATTTATAAATTAAAATGGAAAGTGCCGTTGGTATTGTTTGAAATATTAATATTTCCATTTTTCAAATCTTAGGAAATGGTATTTAAATTAATACTATTGACATTCACAGAACTCAATACCTAAGGTTGAACAAAATACAAATTAGTTTATGTTTTTCTCATTTCCATGACAACGCAAGGTGTACATCATATACGTCACGAATTCAACCATTTGACATTTAGTTGACGTTTCCATCTATGATTTCCATTTCTTGTTGTTGTAGTAGTTATGGACCGGTATTTATAATTTCAAAGTGCACCAATAAAAAAAAATATCGTAAAGTATTCGTGGATAACTGGCCTTTAAAACACTTGCTCTATTTCGAGCACTCCGGCTTCGCCGTCGTGCTCCAAAAATCGCGCGTGTTTTAAAGACCTTAATATCCACTTATACTTTAATATACTATTATCTAATTCCGCTATCAAATGTGACACTTTACGTCACTCCTTGACGTTAGGTAACGTCACATTTTTCATAACCTTCGTATATCAGTTATGAAAAGTAATTATGTAAAAACTTTACGTACCTGTTTATGTTCCAGCATAGAGATACCACATGACTTTCAAAGAATAATTTATTAATTAGGTGGGTACTGTCAAAACTGACAATTATTTCATTATTTAAACTGTAAAATTAACCCATTATTTTAATTCAATAGTATTTTGAGATTTATAAACATTGAAAACATTATTCAGGACACAGTTATAAAGTAAGTCAATTTTCTAGGTGAATACATCATAGAAACTATATTTCTAACACCATTTGATTCCACTTCAATATTATTGTAATTGAAGATTTTATTGAATATTATGAAAGCGCGGAATTAGATAAAACGTTGTACGTAAACACGTTATGAAGAGAGCGATATTGTTCAACACGCGTAATTTGCAAAACTCGCTGGCGCTCGTTTTGGCAAATATTACGCTTGTTGAACAATATCGCTCTTTTCATAACTAATTACGTAAATATCTATAATAATTACGTCAAAGTTTAGTTAAATTAAAAAACATGTCTTGTGTGACACAAGATTACGGTAATATCCCTTATAAATACTAGTCTTAAATATAAGTAATTGAGCAAATTGTTTTTTTTAATAAATCCAACGCATTTACACCCAAAACACAAATATTGAAAAATCTCACGTAAGATCAGGGTTGGGGTCGAGTTAGGTTAGGTCGAAATCTTACTAGACGTCA